>PQME02000246.1:0-27041 GCA_003004525.2 Aspergillus sp. MA 6038 | reverse complement strand
AAAGACGTCCGCGTGATGCCCTGAATGGGTCTAGAGCCGCGCTTTCACCACAGTTACCTCAAAGCTATTCGTATAAAAATAAAAATAAAAAAACACACTTCATCGACTGGGGCGCTATCCATGGAACCAGACCCAGAATCACGGTCTGCAGCGGCAAGAGAAAAGGCTTTGCAACAAGCCAAAAGGGTTTGCGCTGCGCGTTTGAGAGCAGGCCGGGCGTCGTGAGATGTTGCAGGATCCTTTTTTTTTTTTCTTTTTTTTTTTTTTTTTAAAGCCTTTACTTCTCTTTGTTACCGAAGACGGCAAGAATTGTTTCCCGGAGGAGTCAAAAACAAGGATCACTTGATCACTGGCGATCCATGGTCCTCGAGACTTTAGATTATGGTATGGCCCACCAGGGTAGGAACGGGATTCCCGAGTAGGGGGAGGCCGAACAGACAGCCTTTGGAGCTAACTGTCCCGGAAAGTACAGAACAGCACAAGGACGGATGTCGCAGAGTCGGACAGATCTGAATATCTCGGGTCAGGTGGCCACCGATCTGGTAAGCAGCGGTCTGGCTTATTGGTATGTCGGGGATTTTTTGGCAAGCGACTGGTTCATGTCCCTCCTAAGGAGACCCCCAACGATGCACAACCTGCATAACCTGATTTAGTGTTGAGTCGAGACCTTCTCCCTTTCCCGCAGCAACGTATGGAGCTGACTCCGTACTCCATGCCAGGAATGTGGACAGAATGTATGGGGAAGGGAGCACGGAGTAAACCGTTGCTGCTCTGCTGTTGGCTGATTGCATACTCCATAGACGTTTGTGCATTATTATTCTTGTCGCAGTCCTTGTTAGCCCAGCAGGAAAAACGCCCCAGACCCGCGGGAGGCAAAAAGCTTGCCCCGGTTCTGCTCCGTGCTCTGGCAGCGGAGTGAGCTTCCCTACCAATGACAGACTCGGCATCATAGAGTAGTGCTGTAATCCGCGAAACCTAGTTACCCGCTTGGACAGTGCTGTATCTAGGACGGCTAATCTCGACACCACTCCAAATCTCGTATCCCCCCCGTCAAAACCCATCCCAGGCTGTCTGTGTACTCTGTATTCGCGGAGGAATGAATGTATGTAACTCTTCCGTCCGTGCTCCCGTATTGTACTTCATAATACCAGTGCTCCATAGTAATGGCCCATCCCTTTCCCCACACTCACTCATCCATAGTGTCATCTCCAGTACGACATAGTACTAGTCGTCTCCCGATTTCTTCAGACAATCACAGCTCGAAACGAGGCTTGTGGGCATACTGAACCAAATGTCGGTGGCCCTTTCACAAATCCGCTTGTTTCCTCCCCGAAAAAAATTAAAATTAAAAATAAAAAGGAAAAGCGTTGCCACAGGAGTAGTGGTAGTAGTAGTGGCTGTCTCGCATTTCCGAAAAGCGACATCCCGAGCGGGAGTCGGTGGAGCTCTAACATGGACCGGAGATATGGGGCCGGAGCATTCCAACCGGAGGACGACGGCGGGACGGACGGTTGTACTCTGTAATCTGCAAATGATAATAATAGACAAGATTTGGCCACGGAGAGAGAGTCTGAAGAAGGCACAGAAGAGGGTGTGTGTGAGTGCGAGAGCGAGATCTCACATCATTCGTCCGGCCAGCCCATTCTGACGTTTGGTGCCACCGTCACCAGTGATCGTATTCCTCAAGCAGTCTTGTCCTCTCAGATTATCACACGCTCTCAATCCCCGGATTCTGATTGCCCGTCTCCTGCTCGGGTTTCCTTTTTGGGCGATGCTTATTGCCCCTGCAGCAGGCATGGTCATGTGTTCTGATTTTCGTTGCTTTTTCGAACGGGTTCTCGAAGGTCAGTTGATGAGCCGTGTGCGGGTTGGAAAAAGAAAGGAAGGGCGATTTGTTTTCTGTATCTGCGGCATGCAGGAAATTGTGTGCTTTTTTTTGTGGAGAGTGACTTGAGGGGGGGTGTTTGCTGGCATGGTCATGTGCCCTCTCTCTGCCTCACTTTCCATCCTCTCTCTCTCTCCCTGCATGTAGAGAGAATCTCAATTGTACGCCAGGCTACATGGATCTCCAGGTGCAAATCGTGCTGCTGCTTAATGCAATGTAACCATTACTATCCGTAGTACTTTCATAGTGTGCTTCCCGGCCGTAACTCCCGATAACAGACAACAAATCACTCCCAAATGATATGGCATTTCATTCCATTTCGCCGTACCCCCCTTGCCCGGCATCAAGCCCGTCACTGTCGATAAGATTGCCAAACTCCAGCTTCATCAGTAAGTGATCCACGCCGGCTGCCTTGTGCGGCACATAATGACCAGCATTCGGTGGTTCGATGCCACCACCAACATCTCCGTGCTTAGTAGTATTCGGCGCAGACAACGCCCAATTCGGGCCCGGGTTATTCCTCGTAAGGTCAAATATTCGTCGTCCCTCTCCAGACCGGCTATCATCAATGTCCCTCAATCGCGCCACGACGTCCTGGATCTTATTCTTAACGTCTTTTTGCGAGTCGTTGAGTTCCTGTAAAACTTCGCGTTCTTCGCTAGGGTAATCTGCGACACCATCGACGACTCCCTCGTCGGTTTCCAGGTCCATGTTGCGCTGGATACTTTCCAATCGTACGACAAGGGAGATGAAAAGGTCGACGGCTGTGAGCAGTGCACGCAGGGCGCCTGTAAACGGCTTGTCGGTTAAGAAGAGTGATAGAACAAGAGAGGCTAGGTGTCGGCGATGTGCAACTGTCAGAGTCTCGGGGTCGTGCGTGGGCATGGCATTCTGTGTGGACTGACGGAAATCGCCAACAAGAGGTGTTTCAGCTGCTACCAAACTGGCGGGTTCTGTTTGCTTTTGTTTTGCAGACGATGCCGTAGCAGGTCGCGAGTGCGTCCCTGAGGCGGTCTGCGAAGGACCCTCTTCAATCCAAGTTCGGAAGTGTTGCCAGGAACCATTGACCACCTCCCCTTGGAAGAAGCTTCCAATTTCAGACAGCATATACAAGGCCGCACTGCCTGTTGCCCATATTGGTCTCATTTGAATGATCCGAGCTCGTCTCGCTCTCTTCCCCTCTTGAGCCGACGCTGACCAGCGGGAGTATTGCTTCGTGGAGGACCCCATGGAGGTGGATGGCTCCTTCGGAGAGATGTGCGTTTCCAGAGGTCACCGAGCCGTATTTGGGCGCGTCGAATTCCCAAAAGGTAGGAATGGATCTTCGAGTATATGGAGATATCGGAGAGCGAGAGGAACAGATCGACTGGCGGACGTACTTGTACAGATAATAGTGTTGGAGTAGGGAAAAGCAGATCTGCAAAGGATACGTCTGACATTTCGGCAGCCACGTCGGATCCGACTGCGTCTTGCGATGCCGCCGCAGCTTGGCTGCTCTTCTGATCATCAATTGATAACCGTAACAAATCCCTAGCCAGATCAAGTTCATCTCCAGAGTCGTCTTCGTTTTGCAGCGCGTAAAGTTCGGCCCACGTTTTAGCAAGGGTGCTCGCCAAATCCCCTTCTTTTACTGTGAGCCCAGCGAGCGCTTTGCCCCCCGCAGCCACAGGATCTGGCCTTCGGTGCCGTTCATTCGCGCGAGCATCTGCATTGGTGACAAGGGCACTCGCAAACTCGCCACATCTCAGAAGCATAAAGTCATGAAGTACTGATAGGACCTCGAGAATCTTCGATAATGGGAGGAGCTTCGAAAGAGTATTTTGTGACAAGGCTAGGCGTATGGTGTTGACAGCATTGGATAACTTAGAGCTCGATATCGGGGAGGTCAGCGCGGCAAGGTTTTCGATATGCTCTGCGTGCAGGGTCACTGGAGAGGTTAGGAGGCCACTGGATGCGCTTGTCGGGGATGTTTTGCTCTTGGCCCGTATATGGTTTAAGGATTTCCCAACGAATAATATGGATGCCGCTGTAGTGGGCGATACGAACTTTGGAAGCCGATTTGTATGCATGACAAACTGCATCACACCTGACGAATGATCACCCTCGTTGGTCTCATCCTGCTGAATGAAGAAATCGTCCTTGCCGAACATGGGTAAGTTCCCGTACAATAACCACATCGATAATTGCCTCATCCATGCTCTTTCTGCCGCCATAACCAAATGCAATGCCATCTCTTCTAGGTCTGCATATCCTGTCTGCGATTCCGCTCGGAGGTGATCAACCAAAGCAGCCCCTGTGCAACCTGTAGGCGATATACTAACGCTCTTCTTGTAGTCCGGGTTGATGAATCGAATGATCCCCCATAGCCAGTCCAGGCGCCGAGTCCACGGAGTAAATTCGCCCACAATCGTCGACAACGGGACAATACCGTACCCACCAACATACCCGCTGTCCTCGGCCAGAATCGCCTTCTCGACGTCCAGTATTTTCTTCTGGAACCCACCCAGATGTTTCGTTACAATGGCTGTCGATACCGCTCGACAGATGACGGACGGATGGGATGACGATATCGATGAAGTATGTAATCGTAGTCGAGCGTGCAGCCGGCTCAAGCGGGCGAGGGAGGCGAGGAGGGCTTTCTCCGGAGGTGCGAGGGGGAAAGCATCTTGAGAAACGGTGTCCTCCTCGTTCTGGAGGGAGAAGAGGGGCGACGGGTGGCCGGAGAGTGAGAGGAAGATCTCGTGGAGCATTCTATTATCTCGGATTCCCTAGCCAGAATGGTTCCTGATGTCAGCCAAAGTAGCCATTATTCAGTCCGCGAAAGATGTGCGACATACTCGCCAGACAGATTATCGTCCACTTTCGCCGTGTGACGCTGCCAGAGTAGAATCCCACAGCCTATAAACTCGAAGCGACACATATAGAAGGCAGGCTTAGTACCTACACGTTATCGTTGCTGTCAAGCTCCCTTTCTTAGTTTTATGGTGAGATGCCTCGGAGGTTCGCGGTATAGCCGGCGGAGCTTGAGGATAACAAGGAGGGATCCAGCGGACGGAAACAACACGGTCTTAAATGGCCTGCAAAGCAGCTCTTAAAGCTCCCATTCTTAGTATCCCTTCTCCAGCATCCACAGACGCGCCATCGTCTTCAGAAACGACCAGTTTTCCCATACACAGGCGCGTCTCAAGAGGTTGGCGGGGCTGCGGCCAATCATCGCCAAGAGCCGCATGACTCAGCAAATGGTCCCTCTTACGTCTTCGGTCTCTCGCTTTCTGTCTTCTTTTCTCGTTTCTCGAACCATCGCTTTCTCTTCTCTTCTTCTTGCCATCACTCCCCTATTATTCGTTTTGCTTGTACAGTATTTGTATTGTCAGTTTATATACCTTAGTACTGCACTTACAACCAGTACTAGAACGTCGTGAAAAGAAGTACCTGACCGCTTTTAAACCCCTCATACCTACTTCCGGGAGCTGTGATCACAACTCATTCCCCCACCATCGAGTTAGAAAGTCTTGCTTAGAGGCAAGGCTTTCACCTGGATAGACTTTCACGATTCCTTCCAGCATCGCCGTTCGCGAACCTTCGAAGTTGGGAAAGCGAAGAGCATCTGGCGACGATACGGTAGCTCTACCGGAGACGAAGAAGATCATGACGGTATGTCACCGCTATACTATATCTATTAGGGGAATAACAATTAGAGTAGCGGTTTGGCTAATTATTCATGGACCGTGTAGGACGCCAAGATGCAAGTTGACAATCCACAGGAGACTGTGGAGGCGATCAAGCACGGGGAGATCGACGAGTCTTTGTACAGTCGACAACTGTAAGTGTCTGCCTGGAGAGTTCATGCTTTGCTCACCGTGCAACTTCTGATGGCATCTTTGCAGCTATGTGCTTGGTCATGAAGCGATGAAGCGGATGGGCTCTTCTAATGTCCTTGTCGTCGGGTTGAAGGGTCTCGGTGTTGAAATCGGTATGTCCAGCACTCCCAGTCAGACATACGTATAGTTTGAGCATTGAACTGACATTTGTTTTCAGCCAAAAACATCGCTCTCGCCGGTGTCAAGTCGCTTACGCTATACGATCCTGCCCCCGCTGCCATCTCAGACCTCTCCTCCCAGTTCTTTCTGCAGCCACAAGATGTTGGCAAGCCCCGTGCCGAAGCGACAGCCCCCAGAGTCGCAGACTTAAACTCTTATGTCCCAGTCACAGTCCACGAAGGCGACAACCTTGTGGGGAATCTTGAGCAGCTTAAGCGTTACCAAGCGGTGGTCCTCACTCTCACACCATTGAAAGAACAGCTCGCGATCGCCGATTTTTGCCACAAGAATGGCATCTACCTTACGATCGCGGACACGTTTGGTCTTTTCGGTTATCTCTTCAATGACTTTGGGAAAAACTTTACTGTCGGAGATCCCACGGGTGAGGACCCTCTAAGTGGGATTGTGGCGGACATCGCTGAGGATGGTCTGGTGTCGGCTTCGGACGAAAATAGACACGGCCTGGAAGACGGAGACTTTGTGAAATTCACCGAGGTTAAGGGTATGGAAGGCTTGAATAACTCGGCTCCTCGCAAGGTGACTGTCAAGGGTCCTTACACTTTCACCATTGGTGACGTTTCCGGCCTTGGCGCCTACCAGGGTGGTGGTATCTTTACACAGGTCAAGATGCCCAAATTTGTCGACTTCCAGCCTCTCGAAGAGCAGCTCAAGAAGCCTGAGCTTATGGTTTCCGACTTCGCCAAGTTCGATCGGCCACAGCAGTTGCATATTGGTGTCCAGGCCCTCCATAAATTCGCCGAGACTCACGATGGTCAGTTGCCTCGTCCTCACAATGAAAGCGACGCCCAGGAGATCGCCAAAACCGCAAGCGAACTTGCGTCAAGACAGGAAGAGAAGGTGGAATTGGACGAAAAGGTTATCAAAGAGTTGAGCTACCAAGCCCGTGGTGATCTAAACCCATTGGCCGCCTTGTTTGGAGGCTTTGTCGCCCAGGAGGTTCTCAAAGCTGTGTCGGGCAAATTCAACCCGGTCAACCAGTGGCTCTACTTCGATGCGCTGGAGTCTCTACCCGCGTCGTCGAAGCGGTCAGAGGAGAGCTGCAAGCCACTTGGTACCCGTTATGATGGACAGATTGCCGTTTTTGGAAAGGAGTTCCAGGACAAGATCGCCAATACCACCCAGTTCCTTGTTGGCGCGGGAGCTATCGGCTGTGAAACACTAAAGAACTGGGCCATGCAGGGTCTGGGAACCGGTCCCAATGGCAAGATCTATGTCACTGATATGGATCAAATCGAGAAGAGCAACCTCAACCGACAGTTCCTCTTCCGTACCAAGGATGTCGGGAGACTCAAGAGCGAATGCGCTTCTGCTGCTGCCCAAGCCATGAATCCTGATTTGAAAGGTAAAATTGTCACCCTCAAGGACCGTGTTGGTCCAGACACCGAGCACATCTTCGACGAAGATTTCTGGAATGGTCTCAGCGGAGTCACCAATGCGCTGGACAACGTCGACGCTAGAACCTATGTCGACCGCCGCTGCGTTTTCTTCCGGAAGCCCCTGCTCGAGAGTGGAACTCTCGGTACCAAGGGTAACACCCAAGTTGTTCTCCCCCACATCACGGAATCCTACTCGAGCTCCCAAGATCCTCCAGAGAAGTCTTTTCCCATGTGCACGTTGAAGAGTTTCCCAAACCGGATTGAACACACTATTGCTTGGTCCAGAGATCTCTTCCAGACATATTTTGTCGGGCCTCCGGATGCTGTCAACATGTATCTGTCGCAACCCAACTACATCGAGCAGACCCTTAAGCAAGCTGGCAATGAGAGGCAGACCTTGGAGCACCTGCGTGATTTTCTGGTGACCGACAAGCCTTTGACTTTTGACGACTGCATTATGTGGGCTCGTCATCAATTCGAGGCCCAATACAATAACGCCATTCAGCAATTGCTCTACAACTTCCCGCGGGACTCAAAGACTTCGACTGGTCAGCCTTTCTGGTCCGGGCCCAAGCGTGCCCCGACGCCGCTCAAATTTGATAGCACAAACCCCACGCACATCGGATTCATTATTGCTGCCGCGAACCTCCACGCTTTCAACTACGGCATCAAGAACCCAGGTGCGGACAAGGGGTATTACCGCAAGATTGTGGACAACATGATTATCCCTGAATTTACGCCCAGCACTGGTGTCAAAATTCAGGCGGATGAGAACGACCCCGACCCTAACGCTCAGGCACAGGGTTCTTCTTCCCTTGACGAAAACTCGGAGATTCAGCGCCTCGTAGACTCTCTGCCGTCGCCTAAATCCCTTGCCGGCTTCCGTCTCACCCCAGTTGAGTTTGAGAAAGACGATGACACTAACCATCACATCGACTTCATCACGGCGGCGAGCAACCTCCGTGCCGACAACTACGAAATCCCTCAGGCCGACCGCCACAAGACCAAGTTTATTGCAGGCAAGATTATCCCGGCGATTGCGACCACCACCGCACTTATTACCGGGTTGGTTTCCCTGGAGAACTACAAGATAGTCGATGGCAAGGATGATATCGAGCAGTACAAGAACGGTTTTGTCAACGTTGCCTTGCCCTTCCTTGGCTTTAGTGAACCAATTGGTAGTCCGAAGGGCAAGTACCAGGGCAAGCAGGGTGAGGTGACCATTGACCAGATCTGGGATCGCTTCGAAGTTGAGGATATTCCTCTGCGAGACTTTCTCAAGCATTTCTCCGACCAGGGCTTGGAAATCAGCATGGTCAGCTCTGGTGTAAGCCTGCTGTACGCTAGCTTCTATCCTCCTTCGAAAGTGAAGGACCGTCTTCCTTTGCCGTATGCTATCCCCGTTTGACCCCCCTCAGCTACCTATTGCCATAGCTAACAGCATTGTACAGGATGAGCAAGCTGGTGGAGCACATCAGCAAGAAGTCCGTTCCCGAGCACCAAAAGAACATCATCTTCGAGGTGACTGCTGAAGACCAGACCGAGGAGGATGTTGAGATCCCATATGTGATGGTGAAGCTGGGGAAATAGGGGACGGTCACTTTTCCGCGTTGATGTGTTCTTAGTATCCAAAATAATGGAGCTTTACGAATTACCAAACGATCGATACTTCTTGGATTCTAGATGCTAGCACAATCGTAGTGGGGCTGATCTGCTTTGTCAAGGCTTATGCGATCCCATGGAATCTCATTGTCATCGGCTCAGAACGCGGCTAGTAAGGCTCGTGGCTTGGCTGTTTGCCGGTATTAGATATACCTCTCTGGTCCCAAACTCAGTACATACGACCATAGGGTGTGGAGAACAGAGCTTCCCGTCCGCTCAGCTGCACTTAAGCCACACGCGGCCGGTTAGTAGTTGGGTGGGTGACCACCAGCGAATCCCAGCTGTTGTATGTTTTTTCGTTTTTGCCAAATGGCCAGACCTAGCCCTAATTAGGTGGCTTCAGGGCTGATGGCTGGCTGAGTAGAGCAACGCAGCTATTTGTCTATGGCAGCACAGAAGTCACCATATGTGGCTAGCTACTCACCTTCCTAGTCAAAAGCCCAGAGCCGCAGCGCACCAACAGATGAGGCTCATGGGAGATGAACATACTGCACAAGACTGACAGAACAGAAGAGCATCGAGACTCTCTAGAGAATGCACACACCGAGAAGTCCCATTCTGCCTATAGAAGAGGACTCTCGTATCGATATGCCCTAGTGCCTCGTTCCTGGGAGCTGAATAGAGGTCACTGGCATTAGAGGCATCTTGAAGAAGACTCTCTGGAGAACGTGGAAGAGCGTCGAGTTCGCTGGAAGTGGAAGTGTCGACAAGCTCAAGTCACGTGGAGAGGTGCATGACAAGTGATGAGGAAACGTCATTCCCCGCCATGTCGCGATCTCGGATCTGCTAATCATTGCTCGACCTCTGCTTCTCTATCACCGTCTTCCATTCCTTAAATATACATAACTTCAGCTTCTGTGCCTATGCTTTCTGGACTTTGCAGAATCCAACAGGTTTCTCGCTATATTACACATTCCAGGGTTACCACAGCCGGATTCTTTACACTATCTTCCCCTCAATTTACCTATCCCGCACGCAGCATGGCAGTAAGTCAACCCTATATATCCCCAGGACCTGCATTCGTGAATGATCCCCCCTAAATCTACTTTTTTGTGGCATACAGACTGGAAACGGTGGCAAGGTCACTGACTGGGTGAACCCCAATGATAAGTCTGGCGAGTTCAAGCGCCAGCAGTCCATCTTCCGCAACTGGATCTCCAGGGAATCCGGCGCGCAGTTCCCTCCTGAGAAGGATCGCTACCATCTCTATATCTCATATGCGTGTCCATGGGGTAATATCAATGCATCCCTCCAGGCAAAGTTACCAGAAGCGCGGCGCTGATCATGTCTTAACAGCGCATCGGACGTTGATCACACGGAAGCTCAAGGGCCTTGAGGACTTCATCTCGTTCACTTCTGTGCATTGGCATCTGGGGAAGAAAGGTAGGTGCCAGAATTTTACCACAACTTTGTTTATACATGGCTAATATCATGGTGAAAGGCTGGCGCTTCGCGACTCCGGATGAGAAACTGCCTGGGGAGAATGTCACACCAGATCCATTGCATTCGGACTACACCCACCTTCGGGATATCTACTTCTCCAATGACCCGGAATATAAGGGTAGATTTACGGTGCCTGTGCTCTATGACAAGAAGACGAAGCGGATCGTGAGCAATGAGGTATGTTTCATTTCTCTATCTTGAGCCCAGACAGTTGAACGGGAGGGATTCTCTAACCAAAATCCCATTGAACAGAGCGCCGAAATCATCCGCATGCTCTACCACGAATTCGATGAGCTCCTCCCGGAGAAATACAAGCAGGTCGACCCGTTCCCTTCCTCTCTTCGCCAGCAGATCGAAGACACCAACGACTGGGTCTACAACGACGTCAACAACGGCGTCTACAAGTCCGGCTTCGCAACCACCCAAGAGGCCTACAGCAAGGCCGTTACGACCCTCTTCTCTTCCCTCGACCGGATCGAAGCGCATCTTGCCGCAGCCACTGCCTCGCCCGAGACGCCGTTCTTCTTTGGCTCCGCCATCACCGAGGCCGATATCCGGTTGTTCACCACCATCATCCGTTTCGACCCGGTGTATGTCCAACATTTCAAGTGTAATATCCGGGATGTTCGCTCCGGGTACCCCGCTATTCATCGCTGGGTACGCAAGTTATACTGGGATGTGCCGGCTTTCCACGACACGACCGAATTCGAGCATATCAAATTCCATTATACGAAGAGTCATAAGCAGATTAATCAGTTCAGCATCACGCCCGTTGGCCCGCTGCCCAATATCCTTCCTAAGGATGAGGAGGTGAACGCGGTTGCTGCTGCACAGAAGAAGTGAAAGTGGACTCTTGACTACAGGAGTGTCTCCAGATTATGATAAACTACTACTAGTAGTAGCTAGACTTTTTGAAGCTCGAATTAGGTGATCAGTTTCTGTGTCTATTTACACAATTCTCTCTAGACGGATACTGTTGCACTATAGTTCTGACGTAAGAACAAGCACAATCCTCAACAAAGAAGACTGGCTTTAAGACATCTCCAGGCCTGGCATCATTATCTAATAGCCAACCCACCTCGGGGGGTTCTGTACAAAAATAAAAAACAAAAATAATCAAGAGGACAAGATTGACAAGAAGTGAGGAAGTCACAAGATGAAGGGGTAAGCTGAAACTCCACAATATGCATGCACAAATTTCTATACCACACAAAATGACGCCTTGCCATGCTAGTGTGTGGTCAATCAACCAGTCAGTCAAAAATATGCAACCCTTTTTTCCAAACCTCCAGTATCTAATTAATGAACGACATCCAACCGATTATTTACAAATCAATGACATATATTATACTCCATATGTATCAGGATGTTGCATCCAAAGCGGGCTTATTCAAAGCAAGAAATCGAGAGTTTAGTCAAAAGAGAATAACATCAGCATTCTGTTTTCGCCCATGGGAAACAACTGTCCCACGTATGCTGGAGGGCTAATGGGGGTATCTTGAACTCGAGGGAAATATTCAGGGTTCGATCGAGAAATCGAAGGAAGAGGAAATATGAACGTTGGTGCGCAGGCTCTGCATGATGTCGTGTCGCATTGGGAGCTCGACTGTGATTCTCCCGATCCCTCGCAGGATTGTAAAAAGACGGTAGGGGATTGTTGTCTGTAGGAGATAAATCCATCCAGAAAATCACCTTAATCCAAGTGCCCTCTTTGCATTTTCATACACAACATAACTGATGGACACTGCTGGTATAACCTTCAGGAGATTTGGAGTCAATCCTTTGTAAAGGCCGCGTGGACCTTCTGTTTGAAGCGTCTTTCGAGCAACGTCCCCAATGCTGCTATATGTAGAAGGATGAAGGTGCGTGCCTTGAGCCTGTAACCTCGTGCGAAGAACGTTGAGCGGATAGACGACTGACGCTCCCGTTGCGCCGCTGAAAGCGCCTATGGCCCCTGTGGTGAAATTACTTAGTGGTACATCTTCCTCGTGGCAGTGATGAATGCGAGCTTTGCGGGCGACAAGAGCCCTTTTTATGTATTCGAACGCGCTCAGGTCAATCGCGGCGTAGGGGAACATGCCCACAAGGCCGAGAGGCAGCCCACGGAAGAATCCGACTATACCGTTCTTGCTCAACACTGTTTGGGCCGTCGCTGCTATTAACCGGTTTCCTTTCAAGCCACCTTCAACAGTTTCGCACTGCATTCGACTGTCGGGGACAACAATAAGTTACAGAAATTGGAAATAGTTTTAGCTATAAATGGCACTTACAATTTCAGAGTGTCGAGAGGATAGACAAAGCATCTGTAATATCGTTAAAACCACATCCATTGGCCTATCAATGAAGTGTTAACTTACTGAGCAACCATTCCACCACATCCTCCTGACAGGAATTGCGATATTGGCATAAGTTTTTTGGTGTCATTATGGCCTTCGAGCCGAGCAAATGCACGTTTTGCAGACTATAAAACATCAGCCTTCGTGTCCACAAGAACCGTTCGTTTCGACCTGGCAAGCAGACCTCATAGGCTCCGAATTTGATAGCAGATTCAGGCATAACTTTGGCGACATTCAACCCATTCCCTTCGGCGGCCATTAGCACGTTCATCGAATTCTCAGGGCCTTGCTGTGTATTCAATCGAACCTGCAAATAGACTCCGAATCCCACCCGCACGCCATAACTCCTTTAAAGCATCAACCAGTGATCTTGATGCACTCTCAGCTGCTTGTAACGGAGCACCACCTTTCGCCGCGTAGATTGCCGACGACTTCACCCCAGTCTGAGCAATGAGATAGACTTTGAGTCGGTCCAGCGGCGCGGTAGCCGTTCTCGACACGACGCCTGCGATTCCGCCCGCAATGAAATAACCTAGTTTGGGAGTGCTTTCCGTCAACTTCCGTTCATAATATCGAAAGGACATCCACGTGGCGACACTCCTGGGTATGGGCAGCCATTCCAGCTCGGGTTCATCCTCCAAGGGGACGGTAGCATCTTTTAATACAGCCGTCGACTCTGAGATCACGCCAGCTTCTGCGTGGGCTGTGGGAATGAGGGCTGCCAGGGCGTGTAGAGGGAGAATTTGGTACAAAAGATTCTTGATGGCCAGAAAAAAAAGTCTAGGAAACAAATGGTCTGTACCTAAACCTGGTAGATCATTAATGTTGACATCTCCTTCCGGGTTTAGATTTCCCGTGGCCGTATAATATGATAAGATCGCGCGAAGGTCGGGTGACGGATGACCGGGGAGGAAGAGCAGGAAATCTCTAGGATACCCATCAGCCATTCTGGATCACACTAACCAACATGGAGTCACTAGGTAGTCGAGGTCTGCCCACCTCCATTCCTCATAAGTGATAACTCCATCGTTGTTCCTATCCATATCCCGAAAGAACTCGTCCAGCTTGGCATTTGAAACGGTCAATCCGGATTTGGCGAATGCGGCCTTGAGTTCGTTCTTATCGATTTCGCCGTTATGATTGCGGTCGATGTTCTGAAATAGTGTCCATAATCCGCTCTCCGTATGATCGACAAAGGTCCGAAATTCTGAGGATGATTAGATGCGTAAGAGGAACCGTCCGTTACCAGTTGCGCCGAGGCAACAACAACAACAACAACAACAACAACAACAACAACAACAACAACAACAACAACAACAACAACAAAGAACGAGCAGTCTTACCAGAATAGTCGATGTGGCCATCCCCGTTGGTATCGACCGCCAGCAGAATACTCCGCAGCATTTCATCGGCATTTTTAAGTGCTATGGAGGTCAGTCAGCCGCCCCCGGCATCAAGATCAAGCCACAAACTAGCGGTGCTCACGGTGGTCAATTTTCTTCAACCCCTTCTTCAACCCATTGAGATCAAGATTCCCATCCTCACGAGCATCCAGTGTCTCCCAGAGTTTAGCAACCCTCCGCTCACGTTCGTTTTCCGATTCGCCGAATGCCATATTGGCCTGATGGAGATGCTTGCTATCACGCACCAGTCATACTTTTTTTCCGGGCGGGAGGGTTGACGTTGTCACGAGATGACAACGATCAGAGAGGATAATAAAACCCCTGTCGCGGTAGGCGAGGACGGGGAATAGAAGGAGAGTAAAAATGAAGGGTGCATCGAAGCCAAAGGGATGGAGAGTGTTGACGACCAAACCGCCTCTTTCGGTCCCTGAGAAATCAAGCCGCCATGATTTGCTTTGCGCTTGACGCCATTGTTCCGTCGGATAAACTAGCAGCCGCCTGTCCGGTGTCACGTGACTATACAGGGCCAGCCCTACCTGGCATTCTTGATTGGGCAATTTTCAGGAGGCGCCCAGGTCTCCGCTGCATGACAACTTGGACTACGTACGAATTTATATCATGTCAGAGGCATTGCTAGACTATTTGCATTTTCAAAATATCCAAATCCCTTGAATACTCTCTACGTTCATGGCGGCCAATTATTGGGCGTCGACACAACGTCGACATTGGTGTTTTCCCCGCGAGAAGCTGGCGGAACTGCGGGATAAGCTGCGGGAGAGAGATATGGTCTCCCATACACAGTATCCTCTGCCAGATCATAGACTGCTTAACATCTACTTCAGTCAACGTGAGACACGACAATGATGATTTCGCATACATGCATCGAACTAAAGCCCGTTAATAGAACTCACGAAACTGGGGAGAAAAGTGACCATCCGCCAACAGGCCCTGGCCACGGCCCAGATATATCTCAAGCGATTTTATACAAAGAACGAGATCAGGCATACGAATCCGTACCTAGTGCTAGCGACTGCGTTCTACCTCGCGTGTAAGATGGAGGAGTGTCCGCAGCACATACGACTTGTGGTTGGTGAGGCTCGGGGACTTTGGCCCGGTGCGGTTGCTCTTGACGTCTTTCTCGTGGTAATAGAGTATCACTAACTGATGATCAGAATTCATTGCCCCGGACGTTTCCAAGTTAGGCGAATGTGAATTTGCGCTGATATCGGAGATGAACTCCCAGCTCATTGTCCATCATCCATATCGGACCCTTACGGATCTCCAACGGGAACTATCCCTCACATCAGACGAAGTCGCCCTTGCATGGTCAGTGATCAATGACCACTATCTAACTGATCTACCATTACTTTATCCGCCCCACATTATCGCAGTGATGTCGATCATTGTGGCCATCGTTTTCAAACCCAGCCAGGCCAGCTTCCATGGATCCGCAGCACCATCGCTAGCCGGCGCCATGAGAGACGGTGGCGCCAGTATGTTTGCCGCGCTGGGCGGGAGCGGCGCTGGTCCGCCTCCCCGGATTCAAAAACTCGTTGGATGGCTCGCTGAGAGCGAAGTCGATATTCCCGCTGTGGTCGAGTGTACCCAGGAGCTAGTGTCGCTCTATGAGATATGGGAGCATTATAGTGAGAAGAACTGCAAGGAACTTCTTACGAGGATGGTCAAGAGTCAGAGCCTGGATAGATGACGCTATTGGGCATTGGTCAGTCGGTTAACTGATCAACTAATATTAAACCGGGTTCCACCGTTGAATCACATTATTTCCTACGATTTGGGTAGCGGCTACATCACTTCGCAAGCAAAAGGTTCATTCGCCGCAGCCATCACGAGTATCGCTCGTTGAATATCGAAACACACACCAGACTTCAGGTCATGGCACTCACCAGCCGTGAATCACGTAAAAGACATCCCAACACATATCCTACCGTTGTGGTAGCCGTCAGTTCACCTATACTCTTCATTTGCTCGGTATGTCGTAGCATATGAGAAGTGAGTCTGTCATATAAATGTCTGAGATCGTGGCAAATAGTCGGGTTCGTATAAAACAAGACCTTACTAATAAATAAATAATTTCTATGTTCTTACCTGCAATATTGAGCACTCATGGTCAGCATGACTCTACTCACGCCTCTACTAGCTACCTTAGGGCTGGTCATATATAAAGGTATTATCACAATAAATCGAGTAAAATAGACATAGTTTATTCGGTCTATCATTGTACATCGAGCCGTCTTTTTTGACCCTCTCTTGTGGTCCTGTGGCTTTGTTGCGTCGTGAACGGGCGATAACAGACTCCGTACGCAGAGATGTACTCTGTATATAGTTCTCCGACCCCATTCAACTCGAACCGCCTCCACTTCCATACGCCGTACTACCGTGCCGATAGCGATAAAAAAACAGTGACTTGCTCCTATATTGTAATGACGCCATACCATTCACACGATACTAAATTACTATTCATGTATATGGGAGCACAATGACCTCAGATTAGTCTTGTCTACGGAGTATTGTCTGCAGATATGCATTGACGCATCATTGACTCGGCACTTGCTGAAACACTTAATTTGGCTCGAGGGAGGGGAAGGGAAGGGAAATTCCTTACATTTCATTTAGATCTGGGTCTGGGTCTGTGCAGGGGTATGTAGTCTGTACAGAGTTGAAGAGTTGTCTGCATATGGAGGTTATACGGAGTATTTCAGATAAGCTATCTCGGCGCTTATAGGATGCATGAAAAGTAGATGTGTGTTCTAGGTCGTTCTACACTATATCATTCTACTCCGAACAAGCCTAGGTTACTATAGTTATTAAGTACAGAATGTAACTGATGGCGAAGATGAGAATGCAATCCGGAGCAACAATTCACTCAAGAAGAGTCATGAGATCAGCCTGAAATTTAGGGTTTAATCGACGCTGTACTCGGTACAACTAGCGGTGACTGGACGTGCATGCAGGAATGCAGAAAGGTGGCATGTTGAAACAGCCAGGCTTAGGCCAGCGGCAACTCTGCGAGATCTGACTGGAGGCGACTACACCTGGTTAGGATGGCTTTGTGTGCACCATTACTCGTATACGAAGTGTAGTATTGACGTTGACTCGAATAACTCGGCGTCCATATTTCATGGGTGGGAATGACACATCGGTTACTAAGCGGAGACAGAGAACATGGCGAAGCGCTGTCGACCTCCTATGCCGCGACCTCCTATCTATACACATACTCTGAATGGCGGTACCCATGGGTACTCCGGGGTACAGAGTACTCCTCTGCTGCTGCAAAGTCAGCGAACATGCCAGATCGGGTCACGCTGTGGTCCAAGCATAGCAGATCTACTGGTGGAATAAATCGTCCGAGCAAAACGGTCCTGGCTGATTGCGGCTATCTTGCGTTTACTCTGTTAGATAAGCTACTCCATACTGCCCAAGCCGGGATAACGACAATGTCCGAATTCGAAGATGACAACGCTGGGAATTTGGGTTCCAGTCAAATTCGTGTCCGGGAATACAACTGATGCCTTACTATGCCTAATGGCTGCGAAGGCTGCAAGGCGTGCAGAGATCTGCTGATCAGGATTTGCTGATTGGCGAGAACAGTGGGCCCGGGGGCCAGGTGGCATGAGTACTGCAGACTACGCCTGCCAGAGGTGCAGGTCTGCCCTGCCTCCTTCGGGCATATTTTACAGCGGGCATACTCCGTACATACTCTGCATGCCTGTCCTCGGAAATAATGCCACATTCCCTTGTGCCGGCCAAGTAATCATAATACCACAACAATGGTAACGCAGCAACAGCTCAGAGAGGAGGATGATCATGTGTTGCCCCCTTTACTCCAGAGTACGTACTCTGTTCTCGTAGTGCTCTGGTAGATAGCTCGTCTGTTACTCTGTACAGTATGCTCCTAATTCGGTATTTATTAGTATCTCCGCTGCTAGTCCAATAGTCATCGTCTCAGGGGCGAAGCGCCCGTTAGTCATCAACGGTCGTAACGTCGATACTGTAATGTACGAGCTCTTGTCAATCGATGCCCTATCCAGAACCAGACGCTAACCGACAGCCACTTTTTTCCGGTTGTTGCAGACACGGCTATCCTGATGTGGCTTAGTGTGGCCTCCACCAACGTCATTTAATACCAAACCACTACGCACAGGGCCCTCTCATTGGCTCTGACTGGCTTCACATATCCACAGGGCGACAAATTCTATTGGGCAACTGACGATGGTCTTGCCACTAGGTGGATACATTGGTGCACAAGATAGCAGGAAAGTGGAGACCTGGCTTTACGTAGGTGGGGATGGATGTGACGGTACCATACCGTAGCCATTTGCAGAATCAGACTGCAGACATTAGGGGGAGAGTACCATACAATACGGTATCGTGCTGATTCTTGCCCTGGCTATGGCCCACATTAGACTTCGCCCCAGCCGGCAGAGTCAATAATACCGATAATACGGGTAATCGCCATACACAGCCTGCTAGTCCTCCCGGCAGCCCCTCTTGCGTTCTCCCTCTCTTTTATTATTCCTAGCGATCTCCATCCCACAACATCTTCTTCCTCTTCTTCTCTTCTCTTCTCGCTTCCTTCTTTCCTCTCGCATACACCCCTCAACTTCATCCATCCTTCGCTTTTTCCTCCCGTCTCCTTTTGTTGCCCTTTACTTCTTCTCCATTCTTCTCCTTTGCGAACATATATTTATAACTCGGCCTACTTCACTCTATCAATCATCTATTCTGATCTTCCATTAATCCGTCTAGGGTGCTAGTTGTATCTTCTTCCACCTTGACACTCATTGAATTGTCCCTTTTCATATCTGGTTGCCTCATATATATATATATTTCCAATATGTCGACCTTCTACTACGGACAGCAACAACATCAGCAGCACCCTCACCACGGTGCCGCCGCCGCCCATATGTCGAATAACCACAACGGAGGCCGCTCCCGACGAGGGCCTAAGATGGCCGCCCAGAACACCCAGCGCCAGTTTCGAGGCGTCAAGAGCATGAGAGAACTGGCCGAGGCTCCTGCAGTGTCTGCCTTTCGCGCAAGATTCGAAGCTGGTCGCTCGTTCGACTTGGATGACGACTTGGAGTTCTGCCCGGGTCTCCTGACCGAGGACGATGTACGTTCTTCACCGCCCGCGCTTACGAGGCCACACACCCTATATTGCTCCCTACATTCTCTTTGCATATAAATATTTGAGAATAAAAGCAGGGAAGGAGTGAAAAACAGAATACTGACAATACGTCTCTGTACAGCTCCACTCCATTCATTCCGCATCCTCCGACCGGTCCTCGATGTCCAGTGGATCTCCCGACACCTCTCCCCTTCAGCACCAGATCCAACCCGTCCAGCAGGTCACTCCTTCCATCTCTTTGTCTCCTGCATCGGCCAACTCGTACATGCATTCCGGTGTTGCTGGTAACCTCAATCAAATGAACTTCCAACAGCCGTCTGCATCCCGGACCCGCAAGGTGATTCCGATTGTCAACCCTCAGACCGGAATGACCTTGACAAGCCCGCCCACGTCCATGTCCCCGGCCATGCTGCAGAATCAGCGTCGTTGGTGAGAGCCTGACACCGAAACGGCTTCTGACCTTGGGGCAAATGCTTCTTTCGTTGACACACATTCGACATCATTGGGGTTCCTTTAATCACGGGTTTTAATTCCTTCTCATTGCTTCGGTTTTTGGACAAGAAAAGAAAAAGAAAAAGAAAAAGAAAAAAGAAAAAAGAAAATGAACTTGCTCGACATAAAACGCCATCTTATATTACGACAGCACCGACAATTACCCTCGTTTTATTTCACGAAACATCAAAAAAGATAAAGCAGTGACCTTCGATTGTATATACACCTCTCCTCGATGACGACTTATTTTCGCATAGATTAATTTGCGATGTTTTCGGCCTATTGCGAGCGACGGCGCCTGCGACTCGATTTTAGCATTCTTTAACTTCTCAAGCGATACCTGGTTTTACTGTCGGTTAGGGAAATGTTTCTCTTACTTTGACCTCGCGGTTTTCCGCAATGATGCTCGGAGCGTGTGGTAACTTGAGGGCAGGCCTGCCCTTGGTTTGGAGTTCTATTTTGGCTGGCACCCGTCAGACTCACCAATTTCCTTTCTACGATTTATTTTTGATCAAATATTTCAAATTCTCGGTTTTCTTGGGCGGAGTGGATTTGTCTTTTTTGCATCTGGGGATCTAGAAAGGCGGGAACGATATACGTCTGCATATTGGGTTTTGCTGATTGATTCTTTTTATTTCTGTCTTCTTTTGCTCCTATATTTTGAGATGTTTTCTTTTTGGCATATCTTCTGTTTGGGTTTTCATGTATATGGGTCGGGGATGGTTGATATTTGACGCCTCTTGTTTTGCCACAGGTCCCGTGGCTCTGATGGTTTTTGGTTTGTGAGAAAGTCCTTGGATTGGTTGCGGAGTTGATTGTTGTCTTTGGGGGTCGCTCGTTAATCGCGAGTTTAGACCATTTGCACTACAATTGTGTTGCTTCAATGTGATGTGTCGTTGGTCGACCATCGCTTTCGATTCTCATCCGCGATGATTCGATTGGGTTCATTCTTTTTTTGCCGGTTCTATTTCCTCTTGGGCCCTCTGGAGAGTATGATGCAGTGTATGATTTTTTTGTTGACCTATTTTTCTCCTGGGCACCTGTCATTTTTCATTGTATTTCTCTTTTGTTTATATGTTTTATATCTAAAACTATAGGAAAGCAATCCTATGCATAGTTGTGAATAACTCTGGACATGATTTGCTCGCAATTTTTGCGGTCTTCAGCTTGTAACTTGCTGGGTTTCAACATAGCTGACAACATAGCCTGGAGGCTGAACTCATTTCACCAGTATCTCGTCCTTCGTCCAGGAGGTACTTTACCCAGCCATCGTCTATCCAGCCTCGAGACCCAACCGAGGACTGCCTATCGATTCGGAATGAAATTGTTATCGGAAATGTCGAATGGAGCGTCAAATCCATTTGGACGGTCCTTGCGAAGCATCATTGATCCTATCTAGCCAGTTGCTTCTAATTCAGCGCCTGTTAGCATCCGAGCGGTACTCGAGATGGTGGAGTCTGGCAGGCCTGGTCTCCATTAGAAGGGAGGGGGGGGGACTCACCAGTCATCCGGCAATTGGATTCACGAACCACTTCTCCGGTTGCTATCACGGCCCTGGCTTTCATTTCTGGCGATATGGTGGTCGGTATTCAGCGATTGAAGTGACTATGTCCAGACAGCGGCATTGCGAAGAAAACTCGGGCTTATCAGCTACTGCCCTGAGATATACCGAACCCTGACGCCGGATCTCAAACTTCCCAAGCTATTGCCTAATGCATCGCCCAGGATATATCGCAAGAATTGCCTTCCCCGCAGAGAGACTTAGGGCTAGACTACCCGGCCGCCCCGCAGAGAATCTTATCGTTAGCGGACCCAAGAACTTTTGGTTAGTGTATGCGACTGCGGAGAAAACGAGTACCTGACGAAAATGTCAATGGACGAGGACGGACACACATATTAAGGGGAGAGGTGAGCAGGCGATTATGAATTCAATTCTTCAAGTATTTCTTTTTTTCCTCTCTTCGGTCGTTAAGGAGAGGGTGAACTGTTGACATATCGCATAATGACATTCCGAATGGCTTCGTCTAAGACGCCAGCCTTGCGTTCTGTGCATCGTGTACCATATATCCAAATACGAGGCGTGGCAACTGTACCGTTTCGGTTGCCAGCTGCCAGGAATGAGCCGAATGTATGTAGCAAGCAAGCTTATCCAAGGCAGAGTTAACCGGTGACCAACCACAAAACAGCCCGACTACACCAAAGACTCCCCCGAACGAACCAACCTAGAAAAAGCCCTAAAAGCCCTCCGCGCACAAATCCCTCTCGAAAGCAGCTCTTTCATCAACGGCAAAGCGCAACAGCCAGCCGCCTCGCGCACCATCGGCCAGCCCCTCCCCGCCGAGCATGCCACCACATTCACGCACTACCCGCTCGCGACGCAGGAGCAGATCAATACGGCGATCGACTCGGCGCTGGCGGCCAAAAAAGACTGGGAGAACACGCCGTTCGTTGACCGGGTTGCTATCTTCATGCGCGCGGCGGAGCTCGTGACTGGAAAGTATCGGTATAAGCTGATTGCGGCGACGATGTTGGGGCAGGGGAAGAATATCTGGCAGGGCGAGATCGATGCCGCGGCTGAGTTGGCGGACTTCTTCCGCTTGAATTGTAACTTGGCTGCTGAGGTGTTGGAAAAGCAGCCAGATCGGGGGTCGAATGGGATGTGGACGTATGTTCAGTCAGACCCGGTATAATAATGCTTTGTGTGTCACACACTGACAGCCGACAGACGCGTAGACTACCGACCTCTGGAAGGATTCGTCTATGCCATCTCGCCGTTCAACTTCACTGCTATTGGCGGTAACCTAGTCACTGCCCCAGCCATCATGGGCAATGTTGTGGTCTGGAAGCCCTCCCCGTCGAACGTGTATGCCAGCTCGCTGGTATACAAGATCCTACTGGAAGCGGGCCTCCCGCCCAACGTGATCCAGTTTGTGACCGGCGACGCCGAAGAAATCACCCAGACGGTGCTCGCACACCGCGACTTTGCCGGCCTGCACTTCACGGGTTCGTCGGACGTTTTCCGCTCGCTGTACAGCCAGGTCGGCCAGAACATTGGCAAGAAGGTCTACCGCGACTACCCACGCATGGTGGGCGAAACCAGCGGCAAAAACTTCCACCTCGTGCACCCGAGCGCGGACATCGACAGTGCCGTGTATCACACCCTGCGCGGGTCATTCGAGTACCAGGGCCAGAAGTGTTCTGCGACCTCGCGGCTATACCTGCCCGAATCGCAGGCATCCAAGTTCCTGGGCAAGCTGAAGGAGGAAATTGGGAAGGTCACCATCGGATCGCCCGATGCGGATTTGGAGGCATTCATGGGCCCAGTTATACACCAGGGCGCGTTCGAGAAGGTCCGCTCTATTATTGACAGCAGTAACGCAGATTCGTCGCTGGAGTTAGTTGCCGGCGGCACCTACGATGGATCCAAAGGATACTATATACACCCGACTGTTTACAAGGCCAAGGACCCTAACCATTGGCTGTTTGATACGGAGGTCTTCGGGCCCGTGCTGGTAGTGTACGTTTACCCGGACACTGAATGGTCTTCTATCTTGAAGCAGGTCGACCAGAGTGGCGGCGGGTTCGCCTTGACAGGTGCCGTGTTTGCGTCGGATCGGAAAGCAGTGCGCGAGGCGGAGAATGCGCTGCGCTTCGCTGCTGGGAACTTTTATATCAGTAAGTTCGCTCCCTTTTTCTCGTCTGAGTATTATGTTTAGGGGGTGCCTTCTGACATCGTCTAGACTGCAAAACCACCGCTGCGCTTATCGGCCAGCAGTCGTTTGGAGGTAGCCGAGCCAGCGGCACGAACGACAAGGCCGGCAGCCCTAATCCCCTCTTGCGATTTGCCAGTCCCCGGACCATCAAGGAGGAATTTTTCCCTCTGGATGGATTCAAGTATCCGAGCAATGAGTGATTTATTGTATGGCATAGTATATTTAAACCATGTAGCAGTATCAGTGCATCGTTAGTCGATGCGAAATAAATAAACCTGTTCACGTTTTATATCCACGCATTTGTATAGCTTCGATTCTTCCATATCGGGTAACTCATGACCTTGACATGCCAGCCAATAACGAACCCTCGCATAGACTTACCACAGATAATCTTTCGCGCTAACATTCAAGGGCCGCCGTACCCCCACACAGTATGCAATGGCAGGAATGTGCATATCGCATAGACTAAACCCTGCCCGACCAATGCGCCACTGTCATCCGCCTACCTTCTATGGATGCAGCTATGGTCTGATTAGATCCACACATATATATATATAACCCGATAAGTCCCATCCAGAAGCTTCAGCTGTTCCTTCAAGCATACCTACCTCGACCATGCCAGTTCCCAAAACCGCTCCTATCGCTATCATCGGCGCAGGCGTCTTCGGCCTGTCGACGGCCCTCCAACTCGCCGGTGACGGATACACTGATATCACCGTGTTTGAGAAAGACGACCGAATCCCCCCTCGCTCTTCCGCCGGCCATGACCTGAACAAGATCGTGCGTCCTGAGTATGAAGACCCGTGGTATACTGAATTGTCGATTGTTCGTTAATCCCATTTCCCACGCAGTCCTGTCTATTACCAGTAAAATAACAAGTATGCATCGTGCAAAAGAAAGCGATCGAAGGCTGGAAGACACCCCTCTACGCCCCGTACTATCACCAAACCGGATTCCTGCATATGAACTCCGGAGCCGCCCCCGAAAAGGCCCTCCGGACTCTTTCCCGTTTCTTCACGACCGTGCGCGAACACCCGCAGTACCAGGGCCATTTGATTGACGTCAACACCCGCGAGGATATCCGGAGTATTGCCTGGCAGTACGACGGGGAGTTCCCTGGATGGAAAGGATATTTCAACCGGCGGGCGGGGTACGCGCACGCGGCCGATGCCCTCCTGGCGGTGTACAAGGCCGCCGCAGCCAAAGGCGTCAAGTTCTTTCTGGGAAGCGAGAAGGGCCATGTTACGGAGCTGGTGTACGATCAGGATCAGGACCAGGACCGTAAAGTCACGGGCGTACGCACCCGTGCCGGCGACGTGGTCCCCGCCGCGCTCACGATCGTGGCCGTAGGCGCCGCAGCCGCGACCCTGCTCCCCGACGCCGGGAAGCAAGTCGTCGCGAGGTCATGGTCCCTGGCGCACGTGCACTTGACGGACGAAGAGACCTCCGCTCTGCGCGGCGTGCCGGTGACCTACGCGCGGGATCTGGGGTTCTTCTTCGAGCCGGATCCCAAGACTAACCTGCTGAAGATCTGTCCCATGGGCGGGGGATATGTCAACACGGACCCCGTGTCTGGAATGTCCCTCCCACCGGCGACGATGGCGGAGAGCGATGTGCTGCCGGCCGAGGACGAGAGACGGATTCGACAGCTCCTTCGTGAGACGCTGCCTGCGTTGGCGGATCGGCCGCTTGTCGGGAAGCGGCTTTGCTGGATTGCTGATACGAAGGACTCGGACTTCATTGTTGACTATGTGCCGGGTGCGTCGTCTTCGGTTGTGTTGCTGTCTGGGGATTCGGGGCACTTGTTCAAGATGTTGCCGCTTACAGGTCAATGGGTGCAGCGGCTGTTGCTGGATGGACAGCAGTCGATTGCTAGGTGGCGCTGGAAGGATAGCCAGGAGCAAAAGGCCAAGTGGGAGGGGGATGTGAGCTGGCGTCTTGGGGAGACGCGGGAGTTTGCAGATATCAGAAAGATGTCCAAGTTGTAGTAGTTACTTTGTTTTTACGGTATTGTGTGTTTTGGTTGATTTACATAAAGTTATAGCCAAGGCTCACGACAATGCCAATTTCCAATTCATCTGTTCGATGATAATTTGCCAATCGAACCCATCCCGGCCCTTGTCATCCGGATTCAAATCCCGCGATTTCCAGATCGTTTCGGTGGCTTCACGCACCACAGGGATATTACTGATAGGCCACTGAGTCGAAAGCAGCGTGAAATAATCCAACACCCGCAGCCGGTCCTCGTCCGTACTGGACAGGCACCCGGCCAGGAAAAGTGGCCACATGGGGAACAACTGTCGCTCCTGGCCCTTGTGAACCACCCGCCCAATGCGACCAAGCAAGTAGCATAGCTTTTCTTGCAGGGATCTCTGATGCAACGGGATACCACAGGCCAGCTGCAAGAACAGATCTGCTGCTACACGGAAGCACTCAGCACAAGTGGCCAGGTAGTCATTGCCAGATGGACTCTCTTCAGTTAACGACTCCAATTCGCTGCGGATAGACATGGCATTGCACCTGATAGCCTCCTCGCTCGCAAATGAGTTCTGCTCACTTCGGCGCAGCTGTCTTTTCCTTTGGACGAGCCGTGTCGTTTGTGCGATAATCTCGAGCAAGCCGAGGGAGCAGCCCATATGAGGCTGGATCCTGACCCGGTTGGCCGAGGCTTCGTCAATGTCCCATTTGAGACGTGGAGCGCAGTGCAGATCTGGCGTGTTCGCGTGCATGTCCTCGTCGAGCTGACCACCAGAACTCGTAGTTAGACAGAAAATAGCCCGGGACTGGAAGTAACTATACACGAAGAACAGTATCTGCGGGTCAATCACGTCGGCAAAGTTATTGATAATGGCAAAAGCACCTCGAGCGTGTCGAATCCAATCAGTCCGGCTTCCCGAGGCGATCTCTAGAGAGCACAGAATGAGGCATGTCACCAGGGCCTCATTGGCATGGTCCATTTCCGCCAACGACTCGCGAAGCAACCGCAGGGCCCGAGATTTATACGATAACGAGAGTTGTTCGAAATCGATACTCGTCTCCCCGCGACGGTCGTTGGCACTCACGGACAGAACAGCATATAATAACGGCCGTCGCCCGGTACACAGAGGCACCACCAACGACCGGAAATGGTTGCTGGGGTCGTCTTGGAAAACGCGAACTTTACTTATGACCTGCAGATCTGGGGGGCTCTGTCAGTTTGCTTTCCCGGGAGTCTGTCTTTGGGTCTATCTCACAATACTGGAAAAGCTGTGTCTCAAGGCTGCTACAGTCACCCAGGAGTCCAATATAGCCACTTGGTTGCAACGTGTTCAGAGAGGTCCCAGGCACGCTTTCAACCTGAGGCTCATCTGGCTTCGATGGTGTCGTGGGAGAGCTATGCTCAGCAGATAGCAAGCCAACCTCATGAGGGGAAACGGTTATGAAGTGCCAATTACGTCTCCTCCTGCGAGATGTCCAACGCACGTCGCCTAGAAAGTTTAGCCTTACACTTCTTATTTGAAAAAAAAAAAAAAAAAAAAAAA
>PQME02000245.1:0-27160 GCA_003004525.2 Aspergillus sp. MA 6038 | reverse complement strand
GGTTGAATGACGTTGAATCAATTCCAGCCGGCTTGCATTGGAGTTGAACAGGATATATACAGGATATATGTCTTCTTGCTTATCTTCACAATCGTTGTTTTTGTTGTCGTTGCCTCTTGTACAGAATCCGGGGATTATTTTTTGCTCTTTGATCTTTTTATATTTGAGCGATTGGAGTTCCCGTTGAGAAGTGTGAAATAGATATTTACCACAAAGATGACTGTAGAATCTCTGATGGTATACGATATGAATGTATGTGTTGCCACGAATCTTGTCGAATTGAATGGTCTATTGATGTATCTATACCGATAATCTAGCTATAACTGTCGAGACAGGCTTCGAAATACTATTAATCTTAAAAAATCTTGAGAAGGAAAAGAGAGGGCTAAAAAAAAAAAAAAAAAGACTACGCTTTCTCCCCATCATAAATCCTGACCCCAAATTTCCACACCTGATCGACCGTCAGAGTCGATCCGTTTTCAGCATCGTACGACTGATCAAGAACGACCAAATCAGCGTCAGCGCCAGCCTCCAACGACCCCTTGACCCGCTGCAAGCCCAGCATGCGCGCCGGCGTAGCGGTGACGGCGCGCAGGGCGTCGGCAACAGAGGCATTCGACCAGCGCAAGAAGTTATTCACACACTCGATGAGAGTGGCCGAGCTCCCAGCGATCTTATCCGAGCCCTCGAGGGTCAGCCGCGGGCCGGACTTGACGATACGCTCGCCGTTCGTCCAGGCATAGACGCCGTCTGGCAGACCGCACAGGCGCATGGCATCCGTGACGAGGATAAGCCCGTGGGGATGTGCATGGTACGCGATTTTTATCGACGTGGGGTGGAGATGTATGCCGTCAGCGATGACGCCGTAGAATGGCCGCCGGTGCTGGGCCTCTTTCTCGCTCTGGCCCAGAAGCCCGAAAACGCCCGGGTTGCGGTGCTCGAACGGCCGCATGGCGTTGAACAGATGCGTGACCATCGACGCGCCCTGCTGGATGGCCTCCAGCCCCTGCTCATAGGTCGCGTCCGAGTGGCCGATGGAGTAGACGATTCCGCGCTGGACGAGGCGTGGGATGTGCGCGATCATGTTGCCCACCTCAGGGGCAGCGGTGATCATCTTGACGGCCCTGGTGAGGTTCTCTTCCCCATAGCAGTGCACCAGGTGGCTCCAGTCGTTGGAGGCCTGGAGCACCTCAGGCTTATGGATGCCGTTGCGGCCGGGACTGATAAAAGGTCCCTCAACGTGGGCGCCTAGGGACTCTGCGCCGTCTTCTCCGCGATGGTAGCTATTGGACGGAGCCAGGGAGGGTAGAACATCCCAATACACCTCCGGCGTCGAACTCACAACCGTCGGGAGATACGACGTGACCCCCGTCCTCGCCAGGCCCCTATTCATCATGCGCAAACCATCCTCATACCCGCGCCGCGAATCCTGTGGCACGGAGAAATCAAACCCCTGGGCACCATTCAACTGCACATCGATTAAACCGGGCGCCAAGATGCGGCCGCCCAAGTCGATGACCTCATCGGGCGAGAGATGCAGTTCGTAAAAGGCGACCTGGTCACGAAGGATCTTTCCGGAGCGCGAATCGATCCAAAGATCCTGCTCGACGAGGTCCTGGTGGTTGTGTTTGAGGATGCGACAGTTGGTGAATTTCGTGATGCACGGAGGCGTGGTGGTTTTGCCGGGCATGGTTAATTTCTATAGATAGGAAGTGTCCGGCCGGAGTTATATAGATGTATGGCAGCTGTCAGATGTGTGACAAAGAAAAGAGGAGACATGCGAAAACATGCGAAACATGCGAAAGATATAAACAGTTAGAGGGGGAGTCGTGTGAAAAGACACTGTTCCCACTGCTCGCAGCGCTCCAGGTAAGAAACGGATTCAACGTTGCCTCTTGGGGCAAAAACGAAGCAATTGGAGGGCTTCGGGAATGACACCCTGTATGTATTTTACATACGATACGGTACGATACGTTTATTACTTACGAGGCCGGTCACAGGAATACCTGATACAGAGTACAGATCGGTCACCTGACCTGCTCTGGTCGACATCGATTCTCTTCTTGTTCTTCTGGCCGTCTCCGTCTTCGGGTCTCTTTTCTCTCATTCTTCTCTCATTCTTTTCTCTCATCGCCATCCCTATCTTCGTGCTCTTTACCGCGCCCAATCCGAGAGAGCCTCTTATCATACCTTATCGCACTACTCTGGCTCGCCCCGGATTCCTGACTCAGCTTGGGATGTCCGCATCCGGCCATTCAGTCACACCGTCGATGCTACCGTCGCCTCGTTTTCGTGCGATCGTGGGCTCTTCCAGGATTCTTCTGTCCCGCAAAACGCATGACAATAAGCATAGATCATGATGATGTTTGTGATAGCAACAAGTCCATTGCGGACACGGACCCGGGGTAAAACGGGCTTGCGATCTCACAATGGCCCGGAGCGAGAGAGACAGATAGTTAAAACGACGCTAGACCGGACTACTATACGGGATTGATCACTAATAGGCTTTCTGCTTTTCTTTTATCTCTGCTTAATTCTCCGCAAAGATAAAACTAGCTAATCGGTTTGGGTTTGTTCTCTTCTTCTTCTTCCTCGTTTCTCTCCTGGTTTCGCACATTTTTGCGCGTGGTCTGGCATATAATCAGATCTATGCGCACCCCTTCATTCTCTACGCTCCTTCTTCCGGTTTGCTTGGAGACAGCCCATTTTATTTTTATCCAGGGGTCTTTGGATAAGGCGAATTGATTCGATTTATATATATTTGCTGTATATTCATTTGTTTGTATCTTTTGCTTGCTATCCATCCATTCGGCCCTCCATCATCCATCATCATCCCCATTCACCGTTGGTCCATATGGTGGTTATTGTATGATATTCACCTCAGTACATATTTCTTGTTCGTTTGAATCTTTGCCTCTTTTTGCGCCATCCCTGCCTTTCCATAACCTGAACGTTCAACCCAGGCCCAACTATGGCATCCCCCGGGACGGACGAGAAAATGCACCATTCCGAGAAGAATAAGAACCTGGATAGCATGTCCACATTCGATCCCGAGGCGACTGACCAGTCAGACGCGCTGAAGGGCAAGGCTTGGATGTACAAGCCCTTGAAGATCGGGCGTTGGACGTTCCCTTGGTTTGCTTCTCCCGAGGTGCAGTTGGTTCTGGTGTCCTTTGTCTGCTTCCTTTGCCCTGGCATGTTCAATGCTGTCAGTGGCTTGGGTGGTGGGGGCCAGGTCGATGCTGGAGATGTCAGCGACGCCAACACTGCGTTGTACAGTACTTTTGCCGTCGTTGGTTTCTTCGCTGGTTCCATCGCCAATTGGATCGGCTTGCGATTGACTCTGTCGATTGGGGGCTTTGGCTATTTCCTCTACGTGGCTGCGCTGTTGTCCTACAACCACAACCAGAATGTCGGCTTCCTCATCTTCGCGGGTGCCCTACTGGGGGTGTGTGGTGGTCTCTTGTGGTGCGCTCAGGGCGCGGTCATGATGAGTTACCCGAATGAGAAGGAGAAGGGCAAATTCATTTCTGTCTTCTGGGTTATTTTCAATCTGGGTGGTGTCATTGGAAGCTTGGTAAGTAGATTATCTCTCTAAAGTTTTCTTTTTCTGTTCCGGAAGAAGTTGGGAATCCTGAGACTAACGAGCTATAGATCCCCCTAGGTCAGAACCTGCACTCATCCACTGGTACGGTCAACGACGGCACCTATATCGCCTTCATGGTGCTGATGGCCATCGGATTTATACTCGCCTGGGTACTTGTGGACTCCAAGTACGTGATACGCCGGGACGAGTCTCGCGTCATCGCCATGAAGAACCCGACCTGGAAATCCGAATTCCTGGGTCTCTTGAAAGTCCTGCGCACCGACTGGTACATTACGCTCTTCTTCCCAATGTTCCTGGCCAGCAACTGGTTCTATGGCTATCACTTCAACAGCGTCAACGGCGCTTACTTCAACATCCGAACCCGGTCACTCAACAGTCTACTGTACTGGCTCACCCAGATGTTCGGTGCCTTCGTGTTCGGGCAGACTCTGGATCTGAAGTACTTCTCTCGCCCCACACGGGCCAAGATCAACTTTTTCCTCTTGGTGGCCCTCACCATGGGTATCTGGGGCGGTGGATATGCCTTCCAGAAGCAATACACCCGGGACACTGTGTCGGCCACGATGGACTGGAGCGATGAGGGCTACGTGGGACCGATGTTCCTGTACATTTCTATGGCTTCTACGACTCGGCTTTCCAGACTTGTGCTTACTGGTTCGTACTAAGCCATTATCTATTTTAAATATTTTTTACGGATACTAACATGACCAGGTTCATGGGATCCTTATCGAACAATAGTCGAAAACTCGCCAACTTTGCGGGTTTCTACAAAGGACTCCAGTCTGCCGGTGCGGCAGGAATGTGGCGGATGGACGCACAAAAAGCCCCCTTCATGACCGAATTCGCCTCGTGCTGGGGCCTTCTCATGGGCAGTCTCTTCATCGCATCGCCCGTGGTCTTCTTTAAGATCAAGGAACACGTTGACGTCGAAGACGACCTCGAATTTTCGGACGAGAAGCGCCAGGACGTCGTCGGGATTCCGATGAACGAACAGTCTACAACACCGACGTCGGAGCAGACGGCCGTGGAGAAGCCGGTTTCTAGCCCTAGCAGCGATTAATTGCGGTTCTTTATTCTTTATTCCCCCTCCCCAACCATAGTTTAAAGATTTAATCAGTTGTACACGCACATAGCATAGTCGACACCGGTATGGTGTTTGCCCCCTCTCAGGGCTGAATATAATAATATATGGTTTACCTCATTCTTTCCGTCCCGTGGCATGGCATGACCGGTAGCCAGGGTGACGTCGGGTAGATGCATAGATGCAGTTGCACGTGCATGCATATGTAATAGAGTGCATCGCTCGCTGCTTTTGCTCACTTGCCACTGAGCCTAAGGCAGCCTCTGTAAACAGTCTCGGCCCGACTATCTTCCCTGTACGTGGTAATTACTCCATGATCTGTAAAAGACATAGATAGATAGACAGGTAGCTCTGTTTTAATTGGTCTGCTGCCATGATGATCTTCGATCTCGACTCGACATTTATGCCGCGGTGAAAGGTAATCAATCCACACTGAGAATGTCCATTACTACGCTGGCATTTCATCCACGGACTGGGGAACCGCTGTTCGACTTTGACCACCCTCCCGGCACAGAGAGCAGAAGGACGAATGTCATATAGCGGGGTAGATAAGTCTATCGATTCAGGTTTCGTATTACGTATGTACAGGAAATGTCTATACTACGAGTATATCCCTAGCGTCCCAAGAAGGACCGGAAAACGCACTAGCTAGAACTAGGGCTAGGGGTGGCACTGGAAGTCGACGATGGCAACGCCACGGAGCTCTCCGTGTGCGTAGCCCTGGGTTTCCCCTCGGTCTCATAATCCTCGCCGATCTTGGTCTCACCACGGGCGATATCCCAGCCATTCAGCGTGCGATTGAACAACTGCAAAGCCGCGACGGGCTGATAAAACGGCACCTCGTGGCCGGACTCGTAAACCCTGGTAAACGAGAAATTGCCGTACTCGCGCGTCTCGCCGTACTCGACTCCGTCCACAAGCATCGGCGTATACCCGGCCTTGCGGAACTGGGCGGCGTGCGAGTGGTTCGCCGCCAGCGAGATGGCCTGGCCGCCGAACCAGTTGCAGATGTAATCGGCGTCGCCGTAGATGAGCGAGACGCGCACGGGATAGGACAGGATGGCCTCTAGGTCGTCGATGAAGTTGGGCCAGACGTGGTCGCCGGTTTGTTGGAAGGCGAAGTAGACTTGTTGGTTGCTCATGGTGTAGTTGATGTCTACGCCGAGTGCGTTTTGGATCGTGCTGTTTTGGAGGTATTTGGTGAACTGCTGGGGTGGGGTGGGATCCTTTATTGTTTTTGGCGCTGTATTAGCTAGCTAGCTCCTGGATCACTGGCAGAATCACTGGCAAAGACTTACCGCCACTGGATGACGGATATCATACACGCCCCGACCAGCGATATTTTCGTACGGTCCCTCGACGTTATCCCGACACATGTTGGTCGCCTCGGTACAGACAGCGTAGTCCGACAGCGTCGTGCGGTTGGTCTGTTTGCACAGGGCGATCTGGTCCTGGCAGCCGTTGGGCATGTTGTTGGCGAACTTCATGTAGTTGTACACGGTGTCGTTGACCTGTTTGTGTCAGTACCAGCCTGAACGTGAACCATCCTGTATTGAATATTGAGTGCAGTGGGTATAGGACTACGTACGGTCTTAATACCATAGGTATTATGCACAGCAAACTCTGGGTAATGAGGAGCCTGAATGGCCATGTCGATGATACCGTTCATGATGCCTAACGTGTCAAAGTCAAGCGCGATCCCGTCCACCTTACCAGATTCGATTTTCTGATTTTCCTCGTGGAAATGGTTGAAGAACTGCACTATTCAGTACTGGCACTTCATAATCTCTACCCCGGAGTAGATAAGACTTACAGCAGGTCCGTAGTGTCTGGAAAGAATCGTTAGCACGCGTCTCTAAAGCAGATCGAAATAGCAACGAAAAAGCTCACCCTCCATAACTCTCCGTCCAGAGATTAAACCGCTTCGACTTGATCTTAGAATCAAGTTTTGGCAACCCACCCAGGAAACCTTGCAGGACTTCCCAGGCAGCTTTGGCAGCGGAATCCGTGGTATCTAGTCGAGTTAGCACCGCACAGGAGGCCGGACAGACGTAGAGACAGGTGTAATAGTATTACCGGAAATAGTCGCATTAATGGTCGGGAACCTCCCCTGGACCCCGTCAACGGCGGCGCCTTCAATATCACCGGTGATGGGGTTCATCGAGCCAATTTCGGTGTCGCTGTATGAGAAGCCTTCTCACCGTCAGTTCCTTGTCTTGTGCGTTCTCGATAACGGGAGACATACCGACACCCAACGGCTGGGACAAGAAGAGCATGTTGGACACCTCATTCCACGAATGGGGATTGATATACGATTCCAGCTCCGGGCTGATCCGGCACGGGCCATTTTCTACATTCATTAGCATTCGCCATGGCCGGGGGAGAGGCGGGTGGGAGTAGGATCATACCTTCAAAAAGCCCAATCAGGGAATCACTCCCCGGCCCACCATTCAACCACAGGGTAATCGGGGCATTCTGCGGATCATGCCTGGCCTCGAAGAAATAGAAGAACGTATGCGACGTGGGCGAGAGGTCGACATAGCCCGAGTACGACTTGACGCCGGGAGTGGTCTCGCAGATACCTTCCTTGCCGGGCTCCTTGTAGCGGATGGTGATGTTGTTGGCGGTGGTGATGGTTTTCACGCCGGTCGGGGGCTGAGGCACATGATCCTGCCGTTTGCCGTGATGCTGGCTCTGAGGCTGGGCCAGAGTGGCCGTCAGGGTTGACAGCAGGGAGAGGAATAACGAGGCACGCATGGTGAAGTTTACTCCGGAGAATTCCGTCCCTCGAGGCAGCCAAAAACCAAGCAACAACTAGAGGAGCAAGAAAGTAAAAATAAACAGACCACCGGAAGTTCACACCGCAGCTAAAAGAGTCACAGAGAGATAATAATCCCCCCTCACTTAAATAAGAATCCTAAGCCAGATCCGGCATATCTATCAGGGGTATGTGATGTACCCGTGCGTGGATTAGCGGGATTGCGATAAACACGGAGGCTCCATGAGACAGCCGAGAGGTTCGTACGCTAATCTCTGGTCCTCGCATGCTTTGATAGCAGTTAATTAGTCGTAGTACATGCTGCATAGTAGTTACGGAGTCCTCTGTCCTCCGCACAGATAGTAGTACTCCGTACGCATCTATCCAGAGTCAGACAGTGGATGCACGTTCGCGGGTTGCACGAGTCTACTGTGCTCCAGAGTAAACGAGAGTACCGCAGAGGATTTACAAACAGCGCTCTGCTCGCTTCCTACGGTTCACTGTTCAGTTCCATAGCTAAGTACTTCTATATCTATTAATATTCGGTTCGCATCTCTTCTGACAGGAACAGGTTCTCAGCCGCAGACAGGGGTGTTGCACGTGACCTTGTATAGGCACGTGCGCACGAGCACGTGAGTGCCTACCAGACGGGTAAGTATGCCCTAACATCCGTAAGGAACCGGAATCGCATCTCTTACAGCTTCTCGGGAACGCTCTTCTGGATATCTGTCCCTGGATTCGATATCAATCAAATAGCGCTGTCCTGGCGTTGTGTATCCTATACCACTGAAGGACCGAGAAAAACAACCTTCCAAATACAGAATCGATCTTGGAGACCACGCAGGACTCGTTGGATGTAACAGATGTAACATTAAATGACCTTGGAGGGGTTGAGGAGACACAGAGAGAGAGGGGAATCTCTATTCCCAAGACTCATCCGCCGCTTACTCCGGACATGGAAACAAGCCAGGGTCACACTGCCGGTACCTATCCGGAGTAGGACTTCGGTGTTTAGGCCGAGGCAATTGCAGCGGACCAACCAACGTACGGTGTAATTAGACATGAGCGCACTCCGCATTACGACGGGATTACTATCACTTAGTGTCTCCGTATGCTGACTGCTAATGCATGTTTGATTCGTATCCACGCTGATCAATCAACATTACTACTGCGGGATTATTTCACTCCATACTTGTACTCTGTACAGGAACGAACGGAAACCGCGTGTTGACTCAGACACACAACACCCAGGTGAAACACTAATCAAGAGACCTGAACTCTTGACTAGCAGAGTGACCGGTATGGATGTCTTGGGTAGACAGCGAAAAAAGTCATGTTTGTCGGTGTTTAATTGGTTCGACATGCCTGATCGGGACTAGTCTATGATGGTGTCACGTGGTTTATTCGGCTGTCTATGCTGAGTCCAAAATACTGGTATTAGTTGGCTATGTAACTACGAAATGCTGAGATCAATTCGTCAAGAATACTGAACCAAGATAGTTTCCATTCCAGAATAATGCAGAAAGAGTAAAAATAAATCATCAAAGACGCCGCCCATCCCAGCCATAAATTTTTCAAACCATGTCAGACAAAATATAGAAACGAATATAACGTACCCATCCCATAAATACAATATTTAAAATAAAAGAAAAAGACATGGAACGAGGAACACGCTCAAAACTCAAGAGAACAAACCCAGATCCGCGTCGAGATCCGTCGAGATCCCGGTCGCCGCGGTGTCTGGCTGGGGGGCCGCTGCGGCCGCGGCATCAAAGCCCATCAAGTCCGGGATGGAATCGACCAGGCTGGTTTCGTCTTGTTTGTGGGGAGTAGTGGTGGCAGCAGTAGTGGTGGGGTTTGCATGGTGGTGGTGGTGGCTATGGGCATTGCTATCAGCAGCGAAAAAGTCCCCGCCAGCATCGTCGAAGTTAATTAGAGCATCAAAGTCATTTTGGGTGACTTCGGCATCATTAGCCAGATCCATCAGCTGGCTGAGACTCATTTCCGAATCCACATTGGGGATCCGGAACACGTCGGACGGGTTGGGGTGTTTCCGGTGGTGATGGTGGTGGTGGTGGTTCGAATTGATGTTGTTCGTACTGCCGTTCTCACTGCCGTCCGATGGCGGTGGCGTCGAGACGAACAATGGACCGCCTTCTTCCGCAGATGCTCCGAGCGGCCCGGGTTCGGTCTGTTTGGGATAGGTGAGGTCAGGAAGCTTCTGTGCGAGCGAGTCCGGAGGCGGGGTTAGAGTGTTCAGACGGCCGGTGAGATCCGGGACGTGAGGAGAGGTGGTGTTGGTCGTGTCGGCAGGAGAAGTTGTGCTTACAGGGGGCTGGGTCTGTTGCACGTCTTGCGGGGCGACGGTGAGTTGGATACCGGCCTTGCGGATGGCGGCCTCCAGGAATGAAGTGGCAAAGTCGGCCGAAGCGTAGATCTCGCGGAGACGCTGGAGGATGCGCATGCACTGGTAGAAACGCTGCAGACTGGTCATGCGCACGTTCGGATCGCTGGACTTGATGTCCAGCAGATGGATGATCACCGCGGGCAGGAGCACCGTCACGCCCGTGGTGGGGAAGTACCGCGTCAGATCCAGACTGTGCAGGTCCTGGGCGATGTTGGTGATCTCCACCGCGGCGTAGCGCACCTTGTTCCGCGACATCTCCTGCAGTTCCGCATCCATCGACGGGAACGGAATGGATGGAAGGACCTGCGGGCGATGCAAGGCACTGGAGGTGGTCAGGTACACCATCCGAAGCAGGGCGCGATGCGAATGCAACACCTCCTGCGCCTGTGTGAGTTTCAGGTGCGCTGCCGGAGAATACTGGATCTCCGGGTGGAGGTTGGCCAGCCAATCTTCCAGCTCTTGATCGCAGCGACGCACTTCGAACGTCTCCGCGGCGGACTTCTTGGGGACGAGCATCATCGTCGTCTCCATAGTGCCACCGAACTTGTGGCTAAGCACGGAATACTGAGCGGACAGCACGTGGCTGACGCAGAGACAGAGCTTGGCCTTTTCGATGAACATCAGGGCCAGCTCGCGCTGGTGGTCGACATTGTGCAGCACCTCCGAGTTTCCGACCATGCCCACGATCTCCGGGGACAGCGGATGGAAATCGAAATCGTCGAGCGTCAACATCGGCACGTCGCAGTCATCATCCTTGACCCGCATGGGACGTCGCATGCCAAGGGCAATCAACCGGTCGCGGGTGTACGTGCTCCACCAAATACGTTTCCACATACGCTGTCGGCGGAGATCCATGCGCGAGTTGCCGGGATCACGATGCAGACCAATGGTGTGGGCCAGGGACAGACTCACGCCCATCCAATGCCAAGTGTCCTTTTGGTCGTCCGGGGTCTCGTACCAATACGTCATCAGTAACAGGGATTGGACGAGCGATATCCGATCAACTTCGTAGTCAAAGTCGTAGAGCAATCTCGCGCGCTGGAAGAAGGCTTTCCGAGCGACCTTTCTCGAAGTATACCCGGCGGCCTGCAGGTGCTGGATGTCGATAAACGCGGTGCCGGCAAACATGACGGCCTGGAACAGCAGCAAACTCAAGCGATTGATGCCATCGTTCTGGTAGATGGTCTGCAGGAAATCCTCCAGATCCAACAGCGGCATATAGGTATGCACGTAGTGAACATAGGCTTTTAGCAACTCATTGCGTAGCGTGACATCGGGAATGGTCAAGGCGCCCTTCATAGCCAGATAATCGATATCCTCCTTCTGCAACCGCGAAGGTAATCCTCGAATATAGTCGGGCAAAGCCACACCGCCGGAACGAGGGTTAGCGAAATTCGGATCCAACAATTGCTGGATCTGTGAGGTGACATGGTGCAAGGGCAACGTCGTGGGAACAGCCGGGTTAGAGGCCATCCCACGACCTAAGCGGCCTTCCGAGCCCACACGCTGGACCTGATTTTGGTCTACCAGAGTTAGCCAAGCAGCTGGCAAGGCAGTTGCCAGGAAGGGGTACGAACACAAAAGATGAGGCATATGCTGCCCTTGGTCGAGATCGAGCGAATGCTGCGACGGCGACGCAGGGGCTACATCGGAGAGACGACTCTCGCTGAATCTGCGAAGGAAATTCCCGCTGTCTTCCGAGGCATCGGGAGGAGATTCTGAGACGTGCTGGTTGGGGGTATTTTCAACCTCCACGCGAGATTTCCTATCCATCAATCAATACATGTGCAAGAATTACACGAGTAAGAGTAAGAGTACGCACTTTCTCCTCTTGCTCTCCGTGACGACACACTCGACCTGATCCAGACGGCAATTCGTACAGGGCGAGCCATTCTCGACAACGTCGCAGCGGACCTTGCGAGCTCGACAGCAACAACAGGCTTTGGAGGCGCGTCTTTTGACGGGACGGGTGGTGACAGAGGACAGGCCGGCAGTGGAGGCCTTGCGTTTCCCTTGGGTATCGGTAGTAGAGGTCATGGTGGTAGTCGTGGCGTTGGTCGTGTCTTCGTGATACATATAATATTTTATACTGGTAGGGAAGGAAGGTGGGAGAGGTAGTGAATGGCCCAAAAGGGAAAAGATGAAGATAACAACACACACAAGAGCATGCAGAAAGATGGAGAATGGAGTGGAGAGTTTTCTTTTTTGTTTTTTTTTTGGTCCTGGTTCTGATTGTGTTATTCCAGATTCATCCCTTCACTTATTTCTTTTTTGGCCTGCAGAAATAAAAAAAAAAACAATAAAATATTAAAATAATACCTGTCAAAAAGAACACTTCCAAAAGCAAAAAAAATAGAACAAAAAACAAGATGCACCCTTAGGGCGTTGGGAAGACCCCAGTGTTTAAGTACGATCCCACCTGCAGCCAGTTACTAGCCACCTATAAGTCGCCTCCCCCATGTATTGGATTTTCCGTTACCACAAGACCCGTGGTAATCTATTTGCTGCGCTAAACCCAGGACGGTAATCCCCAGATCACTTCTTCAGCCAGGTCGGTCGCGTATCGGTAAATCCTGGGTTTTGATTGGTCATAACAAGTGAGGAGTGGACCCGTGTCCGCCTTCCGTAAGAGGCCTAGTCGGTCACGAACTAAGCCGAATGCGGCAACGAGGGAGTCCAGCCGGTTGGATTTACTTCGTTACGTATGTCCCGTGGACGCCCCATCAATAGGGGCCCACGAGTGGGGTCTCCCCCAACCCCAACGAAGGACCGCAGAGCTTTCGGCCCGGTCACGTTACTGCAGTTGCACTAGGCCGGAGGGCCAGGGATCAGCGGGAGGAATGATTGGCCGTGGTCATGGGTTTACTATTGACCGTTTTTGTGGGGTGCTAATATGGGGGTGCGTCATTAAATGTCGGAAAAGATTCCGTTTCATCAGTGTATAGAGTACATAAGAAGTACATGTATTATTACATAGTCTGGAGTAGGGGAAACCCTAAGAGACACACACACACTGGAGAGTGCCTGAACGCAGCGCACAGACAAGAATACGGAAATCATATTACATACAGAGTAAGTAACTAAATCAAACTCTAACCCCGGTTTCATGACCCCTCCATCATCATCATCATCAACGGCCATACGTCGTGTTGCCTATAACGTACCCCAGACAGCAGACAGGAGATGCCAACGAACCTATGACGCTATAAGACTCCAACGGTCCCAAACTTTTGGAGCTTTCCATGGCCAAACTATCCGGTGTCGCTATAACTACGGAGCACGTTAATGGAGTCCTTGCACAGTAATCTAATATAACTTTTTGCCAAGTCCAGAGTGAACCTTGGTCTCTCGCAGAGGAGCCATGAAGATCACAACCACCGCGCAAACGAGGTCCCTGAATTATTGCAAGTGGGTACCCCGCTAGCCATGCCCACAGTCCGGTCTCTTGTCTGTCTGGTATTAAATGGCACGCGTGTACGGTGTAGCATCCCATGCTGGCACTGGGCACTGCGACTCATGCCCACTTACCGCCAGAACTACCCGATGACACCGGTGGGATGCCGCTGTCAACAACTACGGAGTACAGGTATGTACGGCGAATAATTCGTTCTCTAACGATTAGCCTATGCTCTGTTTTTTATTCAGAGTATGTACTGAGCAGTGCACTACATCATGTCAGTAGTAATAGTGTGAACAACTCCGTACAGAGTCCTCCAGGGTACTCCGTATAACAGTACTCTGTACTAATCAATCCATATCCCCCGCCCGCAAGAATCCTCCGTTCTGTGGATCCCAATAATCAAAAACCGCCGATGTCGCTAATTGGGCCAGCGCTGATTATGCGATGTCGGTCATTGGTTCATAATCCATTCTCCAGAATATACTCGAATCTTAATACGGGGAGGGAGGGGGGGAAACAGGAAGGGGACCCCGGATTCTAACTCTCGTGGTAGGATCACTATAACTATGTAATAACCCTGGAGGAACTATCCATCATAAATCATCCTATGGCCAGCAGTTATAGAGTCAGGATACTATGTATTCTGCACCCGTACATACTCCGTACATACTCTGTACTCCGTACAGTCATCCCATGTTCTCGCTGTACTTCTGTCTGTACCAGTCCGTACACGGGCATCCACGTGCTGACACATGAACCTCGGTCGAAGGGAGAACAGCCGTAAATCCGGGGCAGCGGAGACCAGCGGACCAAACTAGTCAAGGGCTCGCGGTCGATCAGACACACACACACATCATCGTACAGATCGATCGTGTCGATGGCAGTGGTGCTACTGCTGACTATAGTACGGAGGAGTATTACTCCGGAGTCCACATACTAACAGAGGACACACTAACAGAGGACAGAGGAAGACTGCGAATAACTGCAAAATAGGATATAATCAAGATAACTGTACGGAGTACTAGAGACAAAAGGAAATTCGTTCCATCATGCTGGTAAACGCGCTGGACCGTCCATTACACCCCTCGTCCCATTCGTTCAATCGATCCCATAATCCCACTCCGTCCCGGCGTGAAGACGGCAATTCCCGACTTTCCTCCACTCCCACCGCTACCGCTATGAGAATGACCTCCGGCATACCCGCGAGGTCCCTTCACGCCTGGCCCCCCAACCTTGGGAATCTTCTTCTCCCCTGCTGACCCGCTGGTACTGGTACTAGCGGTACTAGGTGGACGGATCCCACTAGCGCCGCCGCCACCACTGCTGTGGCTCGTGCTGCGGCTGATGCTGCGGTGGAATTCAGGATCCACGGGCTCCGGGGATGCACTCCCTTGGGGCGTGGTACTATGAATAACACCAGGCCCTGCCACCGCTGGTTGATGTTGCATCGCCAACCACTCATCCACCGCCGCCACCAACTCGCCCTTTTCCGCCCGTTCCATCTTCAAGTCCGTTTGGAGTCGTTCCCGGTCCTCCCGGAGCGCCGCCATCTCCTGCTGTAGGCCCTTGATCTGAGCCTCGAGAACCCGCTTCTCGGCCTCGTGCTCGTCCTTGGCGTGCCCGATCAGGCTGCTGATTTCTTCGCGGTTCTTGATCGTCTGAGATGCTGCCGTCCGAGAAGTTTCGCGGTCTTCTCGGAGCCGCGCGTTCTCCTCCTCGACGCCCTTGACTTTGTTCTCGGCTTCCCGAACCCGCTTCTCCCACCGTGTCTCGTAGCTCTTCTTCAGCGCCGCCACTTTCGTCTCATGCTTGCCCTTGTACAGAATGTGAAGCTCGCGCGCCACCTTTTCCACGGCCTCTTGCACTTCGCGAGCCGTCTCCTCCGCCGAGTTGGCTTGTGTAGGACTACCACCAGTAGTACTAGTCGTCGTAGCATTGCTACCGGCAGCCAGCCGGCTTTCCAATTCCACCATCCGGCTCTCCAGCTGCTCCTTGCTCTTCTCAACTTCTTCCACCTTCTTCACCAGCCGCGCCTTCTCCTGCTCGCCCTCGACAATGTCAGCTTTGACTTCGCGCAGGACACTCTCCATCTCCTCGCCACGGCGCTGCCATTCCGTCTGCTCCAGCTCCAGGGACTCCTTGCGCGCTGCTTCATTGCGAACTTCCTCCATCGCTTCACCAACGCGTCGTTCGGCGTCCGCAACGGCCTGCTTCAAACTAGATACCTCGGCTTCCCGCCCACTCAGCGTGGCCTTAAGCGAGGAGATCTCCGACATGAAGCTGGATTTCAGTGTTTCCAATTCGCGAGGGGTTACAGTCGGAATGGACCGTGGTGTGGGCGGCGGAGGGAGATCAAAGTCTAGCAGCGACGCTTTGGACGGAGACCGAATAGACTCGCGCGCAATCCTCAAAGGTGACTGCCGCATGGGCGAGTACCGCGCATTCTGCATGCTGTATCGGGGACGTGGAGACAACGCGGGCTGATCGTGCAAATCCAAAAGTTTGGGCGCGGCACCAGGGTTTGCATACTCTCTGTGTCGAGGCATTGGTGAACCAATCGGGGTACCCAGATCAATCAACGCATTCTTTCGAGGAGACAACCTTCCACCCCCGGGCGTCGACGCCTCCACGGCCGGCGCTGGGCTATTCGAGGCGGAGTCGCGCATCGCCTTGGTAGGTGACGCACCACGCAGCTTCGCAAACGACGTCATGTCCGCGTTGGGAACCGCCGAGAAAGTACTCAAATGAGTGTCATCCATGTCGTCGTAAAGGTCGTCATCAGCCATCGCGCCATTTTCCTTGTCATTAGAATCGTTGTCGTCGTGAAGTACAGTGCTCATGCCCTCGTTGTGTCTCTCCTCCATCATGCTATTACTGCCAGCACCATCGTACCCAATGATCTTCCGGCCGCTCGAGAAACTAGCATCCTCGTCGACAAACACGTTAATTTCCGGCTCGTCCTTTCGATTGACCGCACCCTTCTTATACCGCCCTTCGTCATTATCGACATTGCCATCCCCCTGCTCTTCTGGCACATGCTCGAAGGACCGTTTCCGCGGCGTTGCAGACCGCTCACTAGGAGCCAGCGACGATGCCCTCCTCTCCTCCTCCTCCTGCTGCTGCTGCTGCTGCTGCTGACTCTGCAGCGCATGCAGTCTCTGAAAATCAACCGTATCGTCTCGCCCGTCAAACTGGAACGGCGAGCTCGGCGCTTCCTGCACGGACTGGTCGTCGTCTTCACCGTCTTCAGTCTGAGGATCCACATCTGCATCTGCATCGACATCTACATCGTGGATCATCCTCTTTGACGGACTCGAGAAGCTATTCTCTTGGTTGTATTCTCTCGACTCTAGGATGTCGCCCATACTCCCGTGGTCTTTTGCAAAGGCTGGAGATCGCGGAGACCTGAGGCGCGAGTTTTGGAACGACGAAGGTAGGGGAGAAAGAGGCGTCGACATGTTTGCGATGCGACTGAGCTAGACAACACAATACAACACAAGCAAAAAAAAAGGTATTGAACACTCGTAAATCAACCAAATATCTTCAAAGAAAAATAGACAGAGCAAGAAACAGTAGCCTTGACTTAACAGATCATAAGGAAGTAGTAGTGGTGGTGATGGTGATGATGGTGGTGTCTGAACGAGAAGGTCCGTTATTATTATTTTTGACCGTTGCTGGGATGCCCATAAACAAAGCTAAACCGCTTTCGGTAAGTGTGTCAGATAGGCGGCAGAATCGTGCCTGACCGCTTTATCTTATTTTACAACCCATGTTTGGTAGGGATAATCATATACAAAACTCATAGTTATCATTAAGTTAATTATTATGAACAACGTGAAGACATTTTTTGTAGAAACAAGAGGATCAAAACGCCAGCCATAAAACGCCATGCTTGAAAAGTTCCAAAACAAACTCAAAACAAGTTTCTCTAAAATGAGACAAAAGCAGTCTGAGCGCCAGAAAAACATAAGAAGCGCTAGAGGAAACCAGAACTCATGTCAACTGCAAAGGACTGGAACCTTGTGTAAAGTGATGAAAAGCGAAGATCAGTTTTAAGAGAAAGGAATACATGGCGTGTATAACATTATAAGGTCATTAAACATATGCAGTGAATCATAAGTCATGTGCCATGTCTTTCTTCGTTGTTTGTTGCTTGTTTGTTGCTTGTTGTTAAACTTGCCGTCCGTTACAGACTGCTATATGAAATGTGAGGGGAGGTCGACTCGACATCGGTAATGACAATCTGAACCGCCTTCGTCTGCGGACTGTACTCCAGAGGAGCAGGTTTCTCCATGACCAACGTACTCTTGTGTTGGGTCATAAACCACAGCTGCACGGCGCCGAGTATTGCGACAACCGTACTTGCCCACCACGCAAGGGCCGTGAAGCCAAACTTCGCTCCAGTGCTGTACAGCAAACCGGCAATCGGAGGCGCGATGGTGCGCGCGGCAGCTGAAGCCGAGGCTGCGAGACCGTTGACTTTACCCATGACCGCGTCAGATGGGCTGGCTTGCTTGAGAAGGATCATAAGCACTGGGTAGTCGATGATCGAGAGAATATTGCGAACGGCCAAGCAGCTATAGATGCCGACGAACAGCAGGTTTTGTGGGGCGAAGGCCAAAAAGGGCACCATGAAGTAGGCCACCGGGTGCAGGATGGTAACGACAACGAATAGTTTCCAAGCACCGAACCTCGAGGCCAAAGCAGGGAAGATAAAGCCTTGGATGAAAAGGGCAATAATGCCATCGGATGACATAATCAGGCCAACCGTATGCGTCGACAGGCCCAGGCCGCCGGGGATACTGAAATCATTGACGCCATGGGTGTAGCGAACATTTGCATCCTGCAAAAAGATGGGGAGCAGGTGGTCGTAAGTCATGGAGTGGTACGCGAAGATTGCCAGAGCAACAACCAGCATTGAAACCTTCCACGTAAATGGAGACATCGACTCATGCCGTTCGAAAACGGCCCAGCCGTTTCCTTCCTGCAAGTGAATTTGACTCACTGGGTCTGGCTGTCGGAGAGTGTCGTAACAGCGGTTGCCCGTGTCGCTACCGGCTGCTAGGAGGGGTGTAATGCAGTCATGATCTTTGGAGATATGGTCGTTGCCCGGCTGCATATCCGGATGGGTTTCGTACAGAAACAGCCAGCCAAAGATAATGCTGATTATAAGTAAGACAGAGCAAACGAGGTTGGGCAATAGGTACGGGAATCTGCCAAAAAGGCCAGTGGGAAGGAAGAGTGAGGGGTATGATTCAGCCGGTTTCGCAAGTAAACCTCCTATGGCTGTGTAGGACATCAGCACTCGACCTTATTCAGGGTAGATGCTATCGGAAAATGAGTACAAAAGAAGAACACTTATACATACCTGGTCCCACGATTGTTCCAATTGACCACACGAATGGCATCACAGCGTAAGCGCGAGCTGACACTTGTCAGCAACCCAAAAAAAGGGAGGCGCGGGCAGGACATAAGTTACTTACGTTCATGGTCGGGATTTTTCACCAATTCACCGACCATAGTCTGGATAACCCCAATGTTCCCATTAAGGGCGCCTCCTAAGGCTCTTCCGAAGAGCGCTACCCAGAAGTTCGGGGCAAACCCGACAAGGAGAAGGGACAGCACGGTCCCAAAACAACCGGAAAGGAGGACGGGTTTGCGGCCGACGCGGTCCGAAAGGCCACCCCAGTACATGCCAGTAAGGGCTTCAGCGAGCGAAAAGGCGGAGATAAGGATTCCAGCGTAAAAGGACGCATCATGGCTGGTGGCTATGTGGAGGTCCTGGACCATCCCCCAGGAGTAAGGAAAGATGGAAGTCAAGGCGATAGGCTCAGCGACGCGACATATAGCTGGTTTCTCTATTAGCAAGTCATCTTTTGCAGCTGGGAGAAGGAAGCATATACCGAGGAGAAGGAGTTGAACCGTTGGGAAGGCATCGTTGGTGGAGGCTGGAAGGTGTCTTTCTTGAAGTGTCAATGGCATGTTTCTTTGGAACTGTCCAAGATTCTTACGCTACCCCCAAATATCAAAAAATTGATAGAGGGAATAAGACTGCAGGAGGTAGCTCCTGAGTTTGATGCTTTTTATTCTGCCTTTATTATTCCGACCTTTTTTTTTTTTTCCAAGGCACACACAAGAGATATACAAGACTGTGGAAAGTCGAAATTGACGAAACAAGCAGATGAAAGGCTCCCAGCTCTGAAAAGAAAGGTAATGACTATAAACTGGAGGAAGGGAAATGAATCCGTAAAATAAAGCTGGGGAGTATGGAAAGGAAGAAAGAGAAAGAAGAGAAGAGAAAAAATTTGCAAAGGGGAAGATTTTAAAAGGCGACCAAAAGAAGAGAAAAGGTCCGGGTGGAACCTGATAACAGGCAACCGACCAATGGGGGGGCCGCGATTGATGTTTCCGAGAAAAGCGGGGATTCCAAAGTACAAGTAAACAAGTACCGCGTATACTCTACGCCGCCAGTATGTACTGCATCCTGTATATATATACGGAGTATATATAATAAGTAAGTAGGTAGGTATGTCTATATGATTCCATATGAGAGAAAGTCACCAGAGGGAGCGTCATTGATGTACTCTGTACTCTGTACAGTACTGTACAGGACCCGGGTACTGCGGCACCACGGCGCTACGGCGTACTTATAGATAGTGGCAAACTGTAACTCTAATTCATACTAACTCTATACTAGTACAACCCTCACACTCACTCAATTCCAGAGCACAACTACAACGACATTATATATATTCCCACTAGCCCGCTCTATCCCGAGTCTATGGAATTATACTCACCATTGCCATCGATTGTATTACGTAGATGGTGATGGTGTGGTGACCCTAAATCTCGACCGTTGTATACAGACCCACTCGGAATCCCCTCGATAATTTAGCGGCCGCTGTCTCCAGCCCAGCAGCCAATGAGGGCCCGTTGTGCACTGGGTCCCCGTGTGCATATTCGGTACCCCGGTAGAAGAGATCCTGTCTGTGCTTTGCAGGTTGAGCAAGGGTTGCTTGAGTGTGTGATAGGATTACTTTTGTGTGCGTGGGGGGGAAATGGAAATGAGATGTGTAGGCACAGAATACGCTCTGGAGCATTCTGTATGGTGTCTTGGAGAGTTAGAATCAGTGTTTAATATTTAGGCTTTGGTCAGCAGACACACGCCGAAGCGGCTGGAAGGAGAGAGAATAGCTGCGATATTGGATGCGCGCCATGTCTGATTGGTCCTATCCTATGGTGGTTAACCAACAGTGGCTACTATATGCACCACACTACAATGAACAGTCGGTCATTGACAACCCGGCCAACGCCATGTCCAATAAACAAGTACCTATGTACTACGTACGGAATACAGACAGATAAACAACCAAGGCACTCAACCAATGAGCCAGCAGCAAGAGTAGCAAATGGGTATACACATAGATGATGATGGATATATATGATTACGATGAATCATTGATCACCTTCAGCGACAGGTATGTACTGCCGTCGTTCTCTCGCCACCTAACAAGCAAGCATTAGCACAATACGCACATACTCGCAGGAAGATGCCTACCTGAAGCCACTTCCCCACCCACGGCCGGAGAACCGCCCATGCCAAAAGTCCACCCGTCGCGAAAATGAAGATGAAAACAATTGCCTCATCCTTTCTCGAATCCCGCTCTGCATGTGTGTCAGTGCCAAATATCATACCAGCCAACGGGAGAATGGATGGAACATACGGAAACACGTGCTCACAACATCCTCCTCCTTCGCACCCTTGCAGACCGGCAGATCATAGCCCAAACAGAACTTCTTATTGCAGTCATTGCAGCTTAGCGCCTGATAGCTATTGGCGCGCTTGTCGAGCATGGAATCCATAGCGTCGCGGGGAGACCGCAGCATGCTGGTTGAGAAAGAGGTGGTCCCGGGCTTGGGGGGGTCGAGCGGGATGATCGTGCTGTTGCTGAAGCAAGTGCATTTGCAGAATGACGTGGGTGCTATATCGGACCGACAATAATTGTTATCGTTAGCCAGGAGGTTCTTCTTTTTTCACGCTGCACGATCGCATGATGGTGTAGGGACTTCTGCTCTCGCGGACCTGCCTGCGAGTCCTGCGATGGACGATGGACGGGGGAAGACACTTACTGGACGCTACGGCGAGCGACGCACAAGACAGGATCGCGAGTACGCAAGAAAGCAGCAGGCCCAGCCTACTACCTGCTTGTCGTGACATGGTGCATTCGTCGAGGTTATGTTCGGTGGCCTGAGGATAGAAACTCAGCGTGTTTTGCTATCACCGCCGTAAAGTCTCGATTGCTTGGCGTCATGTGATATCATGATAACGATTCAAACTACAAAAGTAATTGTACACTCTGCTCATATGGCAATAAGGGCAGGGAGCCCCATTATTATTTCTAATAACAATATCCTGTATGCCACACATTTAGATTAGGTTACATTATGACTTCCCCTTCATCCCCTTCCTGCGGTTCTCCCTTTGTCTCTCTTCCTTGGCAACCTCGCGCCGCCGTCTTTTCCATGCCCTATTGTTGTCTCCGCGATTCTCCCAGAACCACTTGGCGAACTCAGTCTCTTCCTGATCCACGCCCGCCTTTTTTGGCACCGGTGTATAAACAGATCCCTCGTCGTTGTCGTCATCCCCGTCTATCATACTATCGTCCTCGGAGTCACTCCACTTCACAGTTCGACCCACTAGGCCTGTGTCCGGAGTTGGGGCCGCGCTCCTTAGCCCGCGCGCTTGGATGTCCTGTCTGGTAAACGGGGTTTGCGGCTCGACTAGCCCTGAGGGTTCCTCCTCGTCGGATTCTATGTCGTCGTTGTTGCCAAAGAAGCTGAAATGAGGGTTGACCTCCTCGGCGGGTTTGTTCTCAGAAGGTGCGGAACGCTTGAAAATGGCTTCCAAAGGGTGAGCCTCGTTCAAAGGTTGCTGCTGCTGCTGCTGTTGTTGTTGTTGTCCATCTCCTTTAGTTGTCGAAGACTCGTTTTCGTCCTGATCTGCCGCAGCATCAATATTGGGTGTAGTAGTTGTCGTGTTTGAAGGCGACTGTTGTTTTTCGGCCTTGGTCTGCCCATCGTTGGAGTCTTCGTCAGATGTTGATGCACTATCATCGCTATCAGAGTCGCTATCACCAGAAGAACCGCTAGATGAGGTCCAATCCTCCGATTCTTCCGCGGGCTTCGGTTCTTTTGATTTCGGCTTTCGCTTCTCCTTGGCTCCCGCAACTTTCCCCGGTCTGTAGTCGAGCTTCCTGACTCTACTACTGGTAGGTTCCTTGACATTCCCCGAGTCATCAACCCAACCCTTTTCTTGCTCAAACGCCGACGTAGGAGCTGTATCTTCAGTCCCAGAACGCAAGAAACTCGGGTGAGTGACGGTGTTGGCAAATTCGTGCACAACTGACTCCTTGGCGGACTTATTCTTCTTTTTCAACTTTTTGTCCTGTTTTTCATCCTTGGCAGAGGGTTTATTAGGAGGCACCTGAGTCCGGAACAGACACTCCTCCTTTTCGGTGTACTTGGATTTGGCTTGCGACTTGGCCGCCCTTTTCTCTTCTTTCCTCTTTTTCTTTTCATCTTTCCGCCGTTGTTCCTTGGCGTCTGTAGACTCGGTCCATCCTCGCTTGACCTTGCGATCCGACGGAAGTTCGTAACCGTCAAGGACTGCATTGTCCTCTGCCGCCTTGCGCTTCTTCGAGCTCTTCTTCTTCGGCGGAGATTCTGTTACGTCCTCCGTCTCATTTTGTTCCAACTCCCTCTTCTTCTTCTCCGGCCGGGCGGTTTCGACTTTAAATTTCTTGCCTTTGAGGATCGAGCCGTTCAGCTTCTTTTTCATCTTCTCGGCCTCCAATGCGGGCAGGGTCACGTAGCCGTAATTATTCTCGGGAAAGGTGGGCAGATTGTGAAAGGAAACGTCTGTCGCAGTGGACTGCAGCGGAGCCGGTAGCACTGAAGGGAGGAGGTCTGGGGTAAAGGGGGTGATGTGAAGGCGCGTAGTAGTGGTAGTCGAGCTGGCCGTCATGGCAGGGACGGCAGGATAGGACGGGTATCACAAAATGGCACTAAGACTGCATGTCTGGAGTCAAGCAATATATCTGCCAATATTCATGTATGGTGCTAAACCACTGCCATTATCATATGTTAGACATCATCTAAAGAGACTGCAAAATGAAACTGAAAGATATCGAGAAAAATGCGAGCCAACCATACCCGATCGGGAAAACTGCTGGATTTTCCCGCCCCGGAGCCAGACCGCCTGTGGCACGACAGTCACCAGCCACCAGCCACATTATGTATGGATTACACGGGTCGATGTTGGACGGCACAGGTGTGCATGATCTGCTGTCATTCCAGTCTTTTCTCTGAAGATTATTATCCGAAAAACAATAAAACAGGATTATACTCTGTACTACGTATATAATAGACTCCATAGCTAAGATCCCGAGACTCTACTCTAATTCCAGGGGTCGCCTTGAGCCACAGCTGATGTAATGCGCTCTCATCCTGTGGCGTCGCTGTGTTTCTTTGCTTTCCCGTGTCTTCTTGATTTTCTTTTCTTGATCTTCAGTAAATAATTTCATAGTCGAGATGAAAAGGCTGTTCTGAAATCTTTTCATTTCTTTTCAATATATGACCTGTTTTGTTCTGGCTGCCTGACGAGTCTGACCCTTCTGGTGTGGATATCCTCCCTCTCTCTTCTTGTCTCCCTTTTCCGTCTCAACCTACCCTCAACTTTCAAACTCTACTTGTACAGAGCGCATACACGCAATCTCATCCTCATTCATCCAGAGTAAACCTTATCTCTCTCTTATAACACAGCCATATGGCCGTGTTCGCTGTCCTCGTTACCTTCTCCTGCCTGACAGCGACCCTTTTGCATACCCACCCGATTGATGCTATTTGACTCTCTGGGACTCCCCTCTACTCCAGAGTACACACTCTCTCCGACCTCTCTCTTTCTTTCCTCTTAAATTAGCTTGATTGAATTATCCTCTTCGTCAATATCACACGTCTCTCTCCCCGTCTCTCTCCCTGTCTCTCTCCCTCCCTGCCTCTCTTTCTCTCCCTCTCTCTCTCCCAATATCGGTACTGCTGAGGCTCGCTTTTTCTCCGCCTTCGCTCTCCGCCCGATCCGGTAGTGTTACCATATCCGTCTGACTTACGGTCACGCCTCGGCCTGTGGTTTCTTTACCCTTGATTCGCTTTTCTCGTCTCTTTTACTTTCCCTCTTCTCTTTCCACCCTTTACCTTCAACACTCCCATTTCCTTCCAACTCTCGATCATGGGTAACTCGCAGACAAAAGAGGCACGTGCCTCTATCGGTCCGTCGCATCGTCGCAGCCATCATCCCAGTGGCAGATCTCCGTACGGCGACCGTCATCATTCAGAGGGTTCCAGATCTGGTCGTTCCAGCCGGCCGGACCTTTCGATTCTTGGTTTTACTGCACCAATTGAACGAGATTTCACAACATTAGAGCACCGACGCGAAACCCGACAAGAGCGTGAAGCTCGCCGTTTGGAAAGGGAACGGATCGCCCGGGTCAAGGAACGAGAACGGAGCATGAGGGAGGAGCATGTTGACGGAGGTTTCTTGGTTACACAAGGTGTTTACGTGGGAACGGAGGATTTTAACAAAGCCGTGATTCGGCATCTGATGGTAAACATTCTCCTATGAATGCATGGATAAATAAATGCTGACGGGTGCAGATTGAACGACGTCTCGCTCCGTTCTGGAGAGGACTGAACGATCATTCAGATTCCTGGACTGAGCACCAACTAATGGCGGCCGCCCGAGCGATGCCGATACCGCCGCCCGACGAGATCCCGCCAGAGTTAGAATACAAGACTGCCCCGAAGATGATGATGACGACGACCACGGAGGACTCGAAAGAACCGTCAGCGGATTCGAAAGGCTCCCAGAATTTGATGGTACCGATATCGTCGCGGTCCCCGTCGTACAACTCTGATGGTTCTCAATCATCCACGCCCGCGCAGTCCTTCCCTTCTCCCAACTCTCCGATCGCCAACGGGTCGTCGCTCAACTCCCCGCTGTTCCGGAGTCGAGCCAAGACCCTGGCTTCCCTTACTACGTCGACGAAGCATGGCTCGCAAACAGAACTGCTGCCGAGAGAGTTCCAGTTGCCGTCTGACCCATTTGTCAATGGACAGCCGATCGAGGCGTACCTTTACAAGGATGCGTCGGAGTGCCCCATCTGCTTCTTGTACTACCCTCCTTATTTAAACCGGACGAGATGCTGCGATCAGCCTATCTGTTCTGAATGCTTCGTACAGATCAAACGCCCCGAACCACACCCGCCGGAGCATGGAGACGATCCCAATAATCCGAGTGCGGCAGCGGCGCAACAATCAGAAGAAACCCGTACAGAATCGGCAGACACCCAGCTTGTGTCGGAGCCGGCAGCCTGCCCGTTTTGTGTCCAGCCTGAGTTCGGTGTCACTTACGTTCCCCCGTCGTTCCGCAGAGGACTGGCTTATGCGTCTGATCCGAATTCGCGTGCGCCCGCCCACCTTTCGTCGCCCATGTCATCCTCCACTTCGTCGCTCTCGTCGGGCAACCCCACGGCCATTACTACGGGTCGCCGTCGCGCCACTTCCTTGTCAGCCAACGACCCAACAGTGGTCACCACCGACAAGATCCGACCCGATTGGGCTCAGAAGCTGACCAATGCTCGGGCGCATGCTGCCCGACGGTCTGCCGCAGCGACGGCCCTCCACACCGCCGCTTATTTGGCGAACTCGAACCAAAGCAGCGATTCTCGGAACTTTGGTCTCGGAAGGAGAAGGAGGGCAAGTGCTGCACCAGAGTCGCAAAGCCACAGCCATGCACGCGGGTCTCCAGCACTACAGGCATTGGCATTTTTGACGGATCGGCGCGCACCACCACCACCACAACCAACATCTGCTCCTCCGGCGCAGGAGGAGGAAACGCAGGAAGAAGTAGGGCCTGTGTTACCGCCACGCGGCAGCTCGAGACGCACCCGCCTAGATGACCTTGAAGAAATGATGATGATGGAGGCGATCCGATTAAGCTTGGCCAGTGAAGATGAACGGCGCAGGAAGGAAGAGAAAGAGGTGAAGAAGGAAGCTAAGCGGCGGGAAAAGGAGGCTAAGAAAGTGGAGAAGACCGTCCGCAAGAGTGGGATACCCGGCCCAGAAGCGAGCAGCTCAGCACTCAGCCCAGGCACGCCGCGCGATGGCAGAGTGTTACCAATAAGCAGCGGGTCCTCTGTCATTGAGGAAGAGGAGGAGGAACCGTTCGCACCAGGCAAGGGGAAGGAAGCGGATCGCGCATCACCCTCGACATCTGGTGCGGCAGCTCCCGCCGCGACAGCTGCAGGTGATACTAGTGTGGAGACACCATTGTCCGCTGAGCCAGCGACGCATTCGATCGCTGCTGCTACGGAGCCTACGAAACCGTCCCATCTGCGACATATGTCAAGCGCGTCCTCGTCGTTGTCGTCGTTGGTCGAGGATGAGCACAACTCCGCGTACCCGGTGAATGGCGGCGACAGCAGCCAACCTTCTTCTACTGAGCCGATGTTCAACTTCCGGAGCCTAGCTGCCGTCATTGGCGATGAAGAAGACAAAGGAGGCGAACCGGCGGAGCATGTCGAACATATGCCGGCGGGATCGGAAGTGCAGGAGTCCACGTCGACAAGCGCTGCTGCTCCTCCTGTCAACTCGGGTGCTGGCGAAAACACGGCCGACATCGAACAAGCTAGCACGACAGAGCCGGAGCACCGCGAATGCATCATGCCCAAAGAACTCGAGACGCGGTCGGTTGAGATCACAGGGACAATCCCGAATCCCGAAGCGACATGATTGATGTACATTCTCTCTCTTTCTTTCTTTCTTTCTTTCTTTCTTTCTTTCTCTCTCTCTCT
>PQME02000244.1:0-27232 GCA_003004525.2 Aspergillus sp. MA 6038 | reverse complement strand
TACTACTACATTATTGAATGCCAGGTTTGAGCTGATTGATCTATGAATATACCTATTTGAACTAAGGCTGTTTTAACCGTGCACGTACATCTCGTGATTTCATAATAGAGACGAAACCGCTCAAAAAAGCAGCAAAAGAACGACACGAAGACAATCAGAACATCACGTTTCCAAAAGAACCACAACGCTGCACGCCACAATTTGAAGATAACATACTCGCTTTCGGGGAATGGGATTTCCCAAGCCTCAAAAATATGATGTGGTACCTTATCCTCAGTCTCTAACTCATGCGGCGGCGAAACGCTCGACAATTTCACTTCATCATGATCCCTACATAACAAGGGAAAGATCTGGTCACACAGTGATGATATCCACGACTTGAAGCACGTGTTCGAAATTTTCCGTGCTCGTTGGTGTCATGTGAAGGATATGGAGGGCAACGTACTCAACCGGGAGTCTTCTGGCCCTTGCTGGGCGATAGGTATTTGTGGGGGGGAGGTTCTTTGTTAGCACTTGAGCCTCAATTCTAAGAACCGCGAAATGCCCTAAAAAGGACACCCAAAACACCACCATGCTTGGGCCACCCCGGAGGACGGTTGATATTGCCGAGCCCTGGTAGTGCCGGCTTTGTCCAAGTGAAATTAAGAACTCTCAAATCAATGCTGACACGCAATTTTCTCAGTGATTCCGGGAGCGGTTGATCAGCGCTGCCATTTCCACGAGGTACGAGTGCTCGTCTATCTGAAGCACACTCAAGCTTTTCAAGGGAGGTAATATTGAGAGTGTTCGTCTATACTGAGCAAATAGTTTCCTCTTCTGACTTGTCTTTTGACATTTGTCGGTGGCCGGGCGATAAAGCGCTGATGGCCGTCTTCGCCACAACGTGTACAAGGACCAGCAGATTGATAAGAGGCTAGTGCTCCTTGGAAGACATCTTCACCCATGGCCAACATCGACAGGCTTCGCACAACAGGGTTCCACTAAGACAGGATATTTCGGATTCCAAGCCTTATTAGGCCATGTGAATTCGTATCGAGAATACAGACTTGGGATAACCACCGTATGGAGGCTCGAACAAGCGGCAGTCATTGCTGCAAGGTCACTCCTGTTGCTCTACCTTCAGCCACCTTGGAAAGACACGGGTCAAATGGCGGAAAGAAAGGCCAATGACCATAATTAATACCTCCTTGACAATCTACCTCGAAACGTCACATGATAAATCCGGGATATTGGCCGGCTTCTTTGGAGTCGTAGGCGTACTAGCTCTACTATCATCAAAAAATGAATGCCTCGTGGTCTCCGGCGTAGATCCAATGGCCAGATTCTGGAGCCACGCGGCAGTTCATTCCTCTCAATAGCTCCGGGTTGTCTGCGCATCACCCTGAGCTGATTCTACCTCAGCCACCTGTTGTTCTGATTCCTCTATTCCACCTCCGAATGCGTGCTCGTACCCACCTCCTTCACCTTCGAGTTCAGCCTCAGCATCAGTCTTCATTGGTAGCGAAACGAACGCCATCGACATCGGATTTTGACCGTATCCGATGCCATTGTCGTAGAATTTGCAGATTTGTCAGGACAAGAAGCCAAGGTAATTGGCAGTTAACTGGCCAAAAGGGAAGTTATGGTAGTATAAATGGAATATCAAACAGCACAAGCTCGATTGGCATAGGTACTATGCAACAAACAGGAAAGAAACCAAGAAAATGCATTAACAAATAAACCAGATCTAGGAACCAAAAGGATACCGAAGGCAAGAAGGAAGAAAACAAGAAGACAAGAAGAACAGAATGAGGAAAGCACTGCTGCCGGCCATGGGGATCAATAGCGGCCTCAGGCAGAAAAGAGGGCTAAGGAAGCTGCAGCTCTCCCCGGTTGGACGTGCACGTGCCACATGGCGGACATGCTTGCTATGCTAGAAGTATACACAGTGCGAGACATTTAACACCAAGACCCCGTAGTAATGGAAAGGCGAGAAGCAAAAAAGAGAAAAAAGAAATCACCCATCACGATTATCACAGATAACATCCCTCACCCTTCCCACGAACCCTTCCAGCCCCAAGAGCCCAGTGGATCCGGATACAGACCCCGATCCCGTCGTACTGGGACCATTACTCAATGACGAAGAAGACCCCATTGAACCCCCCGGCATAAGAAGCACCCTAGACCCAATCTCGATCCACTCCAACGACGTCACAAATGAAAAGGTAATATGGACATCTTCCTGCCCACGACTACTAGCTGAATCAATGACCTTCTTTACCTCCGCATCGCCGCCCGGACGCTGCTCGTGACTGCGGTCCGGAATATCGCTGTCGAAGCTGAAAAACTCGGGCTCAGTGGGCGACGGCGGCAAAGAGATGACTTCGTTTTCGGCTAGTTCCACGCAGGTTACTCGCACCGGGGTACGGATGTTGGCGATGTAGACAATGGCGTTACCGCCAAGGAGTAAGGGTGGGGAATCGGTTGAGGAGAAGTCGCTAGAGGGGAATGTAGCGATGAAGCCAGTGTGAAGAGGTACCGGTCTTGGCATTGATGATGACAGGGTTGGTACACTGACTAAAACGGTGCCCTTGCGGATTCTCCCAAGGGGCGGAGGGGGTGACTGTACATCCTGCTGCGAGGAAATTGGTTCAATGCCAATGGTCCCGACTTGGTCCTGTGTCAATTTGCGAACAGGTAAACGGAGATTCCTGACGCTGACTACGCGCACCCATTGCCAGTGCGAGCTTGCCAGAAGAGGACCAACAACAAGCTCGTCGCCTATTGAAATGGCACCATAGCGGACTAAGCCACAGAGGACAACGCCCTGGCTCTCTTCGGGAGTCTGCTCGGACGAGATCGAATAAACTTTGGATGGCGGGATAGCGAAAACCTCATCAATATCGAAGACATTGGTAATCTCATGCGAGAGACATTTTGCTTCCGGCCGGTCAACACTCCGCAAATGGGGTCTCGAAGGGATGTGAAGATATCTGAGAAACGCATGTAATTTCTCTATCCCAGAGCCATCGACAGCGCTGGTAAGAATGATAGGAACCGTTGAGAACCCATCGCCGCCCATCGTATCTATCACTCTTCTCACTTCCGCAGCCTCTACGGTCCCAATATGCTGCAAGCCCTCAGCCTTCCCGGCCGAACCAGGCGATGCAGGTAGCATAGCAGGTTTTTTGCCGTTAAGTTTCAAGGCTGACAGGACCTTAGCAAGGCTGTTCCTAAGGCCAGTGCGAGATGCGAGATCCATCTTGGTGATAACTATAACAATCGGCACTTCCAGCTTGATGCACAGATCGAGGTATGACAGCACCAAGTTCAATTCATTAGCCTGGCCCACAGCTTTGTTGGCGTCTCCCGTCGTGGACCCATCATCAGAGTTGGCCGGAATGCAAAGCATCACGTAGTGAGGCGCCCAGCTAACCAGCCCTCTCAACATAGATTTTGAATAACGTATTGAACCCGGGAGGTCCGATACAAACGCTAGACGACCGCCATTCGACGCTGCATGGACATCGTCCCACGCAGAGACGTTTCCGGACGCGTAATTTATCACTTCGACTGAACTATCCGATGAATTACTGGCACCATATCCAATTAGCTCCTGGGCAACAGAGCTGGTAATACCAGAGGATATTTCATGTCGATGTTTCAGCAGACTCAATCTGCTTTTCCCTCTCCCATTATCCAGCGATGAAGATGTCAGCGTGCCTAGGAGCGAGGATTTCCCGGCAGTGCTTGGCCCGGTGATGGATATACGGATCTGCTCAGTGTTGGAATGGTCGTTCTCCGAGACAGGCTTCTTAGGAGAGGACGCACCCTCCTCCGATGGCTCTCCGTACGGTGACGCCGTACGGTAGAAATCTAAGTCCGGACTAACAAGCGCTTCCGCAACCCAAAGACTCTCCGTACGAAATGTTGGCGAATCAGTAGTCTCAGCACCGGAATCCTCCTCCCACTCGCAAACACCGACAACGACCCTTCGCAAAACATCCACCTTGCAGCCCAAACTTCCCGCCATTATCTGCAGATTACTCAAACTCTCGTCGAGCTCGTCCGGCGTAAGTCCTACGAAGGTCCCATCATCCGCAACCCCGATCTCATACAACGCTCCCTGACTCTCCTCTAGGCCAGGAAGCAAGCGCACCGGCTTCGTCGGGGCATCCATCTGCGGCGACAATTCGGGAAGAGCAGGCAGGACGAGATTGTTAGCCGTGGTAGACGAATGAAACGGTGACGACTGCTGTAACCGCCAGAGCAATTGCGTCGTCAACTGCTGAAGTCTTTGCTGTCGACTCTGCACCGAGTGCGCTGTCCGGGAACTTTGGTGCTGCGGCGGCAGCTGCGGCCTCAACGTCCCTGTCTCGTAGCTAGACGGCGTCATCGGACCCGATGTAGACAAACTCGCTCGGGAATGATAGGAACCTCCGACGACATGACCCGTAGACATGGATGTGTATAACCGACGAGGCCGCAGGAGTAAATGCAATTTGTACTCCGTCGGACCTTCCTGCGGCTCTGGTTCTAATTTGCATATCCCATAGTCAGACAGAGAGTCATGATCTGCGCTGTGCATAGTCGCGCCGGACCGGGTCCCGATTGCCATGCTTCGACTACCACCGCCGGTTGGAGTCGCCTGGGGCGTGGCAGCTCCCGATATTGTAGACCACGGCGATGAAACCCGTGGAGGATCGGGATCGAAAGTGAAAATGGATGCCATGTTTCCAATGGCAATTTGATCTGGATATAAGGAGCTGAAATTGCGGGGAAACCGCCTTATAAACAGTTCAGTTCTGAATTACGGCAACGAGATATAGGTAATGAGTCACACCGTGATATGCGACAGTATACCGAGCACGATGATAATTGGCAACAAATTTCAGTAGAATAATCAGGTAATAATAGATTCATCTTGGGACGGTATTGCGCGAAAGAAGAGAAGGTAAAGAAGCCCGTCGACTTGACAACACAACAGGATGAGTCTATGAAAACGCAAAAATAGGATATCAGGGAGCAACGGTCAATTGGCTGACTGGTTAACACATAGACAACATCTTGAAGCCGTGTGAGTCAGGAGAGCTAGCAGTTACAGAGAGAGAGACAGAGAGAGAGAGAATGACGATGAAGGGGAAGTATGACGCTAACCTGTTTGGGTCATGAAGAACATGTGGATATTACATAAGCACCACGTGGCCTGAGGTGTCACTTCATGGAAACTTCTCCGGAGTATGCTACGATGGCGGCAATGTGCTTGCGTAAAGCAAATGGTATCAATTTCATGCTGCATGCTCTATATGTGACATAAATCCAACATAACTCCTGGAGCCAACTCGCTATATGCCAAATCCACCAACAATAGAAAGTCGAGACAAAAACAACCACCTCAAACAGAGAAATGAACTCTGCTATTCCATTGTTTTAGGGCAAAGGAAGCCTACCCTGCAGAAGACTCTCTTCCGCCTTTGCATTTTCCCTGCGTAACGTGTATATTACGAGCCGTGGTTCTCGTAAACGCCGCACCGCAAATCGGACATTCAGCCTTGGCCACGACCCCGGACTTCTCCCGTTGATGTCGCAGTAAGTTACTGAAGGTTGAGAATTCGCGACCGTTGCACCCGTGGTCCCAGCATTGGGGCTTTGGTCGTAAACTAAGTACTCGGACTTGGCTGTCTGGGTCTGTTGATGCGGGCCCTGATGCTGACCCGGGGTCGGGGGACGAGTAAAGTGGTGGACCTGGTGGTGGTTGGGGGCTGCTCACTGGTATTGAGGGCGGTTGGGAGCTGATCACAGGATTACCGGTTAGTAGGCTTTTCTTCGCTTTAAGACGGAAGGGAAGGAAGGAAAGAAAGGGGGATGGCTTAGAACTCACGGGAGTGAAGACTCTGGTAGGTAATATTCGGATTGGCTTGGGAAATAAGAAGGTGAACTGCAAGATATCCCAAGCATTAGCCATGAATCATCCTCGCGACATCTGGGGGTAGTGGGCATATATCCTCACGGTGGCATATAGGATTGACCTGTGATATTGGGCAGATTCGGGTTCGCCGTCACCGTACTCCCAGGAAGCGCGTACGGCATGGAGATACTATGCAACGCATGAACGTCAGCGTTAAACAAGAAAGGTCAACAACAGCCATATGACCATACCTTCTTGGATGACTAGACGTTTGAGATGGACCAGCAGGAGGGACAGAGAGATACGGTGACGGCAATCCTCCTGACGGGTAATACCCTCGCGGGTTACCCTGCGGTACATTATAACCAAGCGGAAAGTTCTCCGGCGATAACGACTGGGATGGTTGAAATGGCTGATCGTAATCTGTAGAGGAGGATTGGAGATGAGGATGCGGCGGCCGACCTTGCCAAGTCCAACCTGAATTGGTCAGTCGATGGTCCAGTCCAAGGGTCCAAAATCATACTAGGTGCTTCAGGTGCCATATTTCCCGGCAAATACGCTTCCGATCCGACCTCACTAGGTCTCTGAGGCAAACTATAACCGGGTACGCTTCCCCCACCGGATAGAACATGTCAGCTTCACTTTCCACCGCACTGGAACAGGAATACAGACATACCGCGGATCCGTGGCAGACAGTCGCCCACGATTGTGATACGATAACCCCGAAGTCGACTGACCCCCGAAGCTCGACCCAGGATAAACCGGCCTCGACGAAAACGAAGAATCAGAGAGCCCTGTACTCAGGCCAATTACCAACGGTGGAGACGAGTAACTGCGTGCACCCCGCACGCCACTTCTTGGGCCCTGTGTCAAATCCCCCGGGTCACCACCCGTCAGTCTGGGCACGGGACTAGTTCTTGGATCCGCGAGATTTGAGACACTCCGGCCCGGAACGGCGAGATTCTGTGACAGGTCCGGGGGAGCTAGCGACGATTCGGCAGCAGCGGACGATTGTGTGGGATGGGAAGAAGAGCTTTGGTAGGAGGGACTGCGGCTCTGCCTGCGATATGGACGAGATGGGAATTTTCTGGAGGAAGAGGACATCTGGGGAATAAAGAAATCAATCCAGACACGGAAAAGCAATAGTAATAATAACGGTACAGGAAGAACACGAGGGATATGGGGCAAAAGAGAATGGGATGGTGCAGTAGGCCGGTCGTAGTATGCATGAGACTAATCAGCAACGAAAAAGAGCCTCAAGGCATACAGTAAAAGACATATGGGGCCTGGCAAAAGTATTAGGAATAACGAATGTCTTCCTTAGCGGTGGTTTTAGTTTCTCCAACGACAATTCTGTTAAGACTTCGGCTGTAGCCCTAGTAGCATACTCTGTAGCAACAAGACCGGCGGACATGTGCTGCGAAGCCTCAAACGAACAGGACTAGTTGTACCTATTCAACAACAACAGATAGAGAATGAAGCCAAGGAGAGGACATCCAATTAATAGTATGGTCGTCCAGGACAGGGCTCATTGCATTCCGGACTCAAAAAGAAAGTGCCTGCTGGTATGACTCTTTATTATTAACCTATCCAACCGCGCATTATCCTCCCTACCCCCTTCCGTTTCCTGCCTGTTTCTCTGCTCTCACCCACTACTATCTTCGGTCCCACGAGGGGGCCGAGACGGACGAGGGGGCTGGACCTAGGCAGGCTATTCGTTCGTTCATCACTGCCACTGTCGCGTACAATTGTCGTGCAGCGCAGAAAAAATAAAAAATAAAAAATAAATAAATTGGAATAATATAAAATAAGGAAACCAACAACACCGATGATCAATCCATATCGTCATTGGTTTGAATCGGACCCAGCCGTGTGATTACGGGGAGACAACGCTTCCGAGCAGAACGACAACCCGACGGACTATGAAACAACAGGATTTGCAGGGCTTGGCTTTTTTTTTTTTTTTTTTTTTTCCCTTTTTCCTTTTTATGTGTTTCCCTTTCCCGATTTGTCAATTCCTATACAAGTAATCAATGATCTGTCATATCCTGGTTTGGCCAAACTTCAGGCAGTGCACGTCCTCATCTTCCGAGGCTGATAATTCCGGATCAGATGGCAACAGCAACAGCAACATCAACAACAGCACTAATAAAAACAGACTTTGACATGGCGGCGGGCATGACGGACGGTCAAATGAAATCCAATAAATTTAGCCTCAGAACCAGCCCGGACCGGACAAGCGACTAAGTGCTTCGTGGGACCAGTCACGATATTAAAATTTGCTAGGACCAACGCCACTGAATTGGCAGAGGCTCCTGGACATGTTGGGTTTGCGAGCAGCGTCCACAGTACATAGTTGAGATGTCAGTACGGAGTATAAAATTAGCGTAGCGGACTCCATAGGAACGTTGACCCGCCCTCTTTGGCTCTTGCATCTGCGTCTGTATTCCGTACTTCCTCCGGAGCATGTCTGTCTGGGTGAGCGTGCGAATGTACCGGCAACATTCCGTGCACACTAATCCAAATCCGGTATAGGAAGGCTCTTCAGCCCCAAAAACTGAAAAGGCAGCAACGACGATTCCGATTTGGGGGCAGATGGGCTGAGGACAATCATGCTGATCATGGGTCAAGGACCAAGCCGGCGTTCTGACAAGGCATGTTATTATTTAATATACTCCACAATATGTACTTGTACTGAAGGATTGTGCCTGGCTGACGAGACAATCAAAAAGCAAACACACAAATAGGGGACAGTGGACCAATTTCTTACCGCAGAAAGACAGACACGCACCCTGACACCGCCCGGATATACGATACGATCTGGTGTTTGGCCCCCACACAGAGGCCGAAATGAGCGTTCATGACTTAAGAGACGGCTTAAAAGATTCCTGCGCACTTCGGGGTATCCGTATAGCGTACGAAGTGTTACGGAGGGCCTCTATACCAGGCTTAGCAGTGGAATGAGGCGAGCTACATCAATCGACCTATGGCCACCGAGTCCTAATGGCCATGATCTATGGTCTCTGGTGTCCTACTACTGATGACAATTACTGATTCTCGAAGGGTTCGGGAAATTCGGCTAGAGTCCAGAGATATGACTTAACCTCCATGCCCATGACAAATAGACCTAACTTTAACGCCTCCTGCCCCTGGGTTATCTACTCCTACAACTTCTTACACATCTCGGTTAAGTCCTCCGCACTGCTGAAAGAAAGAAAGAGTCGACTAAGTATAGATTCCGGTCACGACGATCCAAATGCGCTCTAAAATTCACGGGGAAGAACGAATTCCTTTCCGTACTCTATTGATCCTCCAGAGTAGTCGTTACGGAACACTCCGTGACCTGCTCTTTTCAAGTATTGTCAAGTATTACACCCACCGAGGTCCACCCGAGAACCATGGGGCTCATTGCTCAGCACTAGCCTCGGGGCGGAAAAAATGTCAGTACTAACTAGTTAGCGCCGAGGGTTTACTAAGCTAGTGCTGACCAAGTACCCGAGAATGATGTACCCCGTACCGAGGTGGTGTCACGTGCATAGCTATATAAGTTACTCTATGGAGTACACAGGACTCCAACACTGGCCATGTATGCTTGATTGGCTAGATGGCCGGTCGGAACGGCCTAACTCTGGTAGCTAACTACAAGTAGTTACCGGAGTATCTGGCCTAAGCCAGGGCGCCAGCCGGCACGTGACAGACATCTTATTAACACAGAACCTCTTTCCCTTTCCTCATGTATTATCTTAGGGAATAGCTAATACGACCATCGTTGACTCCATTTACTTCTGGCCTCGGCTCCCTAACAACGGGAGTAGGGCATGTAGGACATCCATGGAATTATGTGAGAACGTCGACACAATCTACACACTAGAGGATGCAGCTTAGTACGTAGGGGCCCTACGTAACTAGCTGCAGGGACGTGCATATTGTTGGTTTTCTTTGGCGCGGTATTCGATGCTATATCCCGCCCTCCTTCACCATTCCCTGTCACCAATCCCTTCGATACTTTGAACCGGATGCAGATGCAACAGTCGCTGTCACTGTCACCTTTGGCCGGATTTAAGTGGGGAGAGAAGTTTTCGGGATGCCCGTTGCTTGAATATCGTGGTTCTCGTTTATATGCGTCTATTGTTAGTTATTTAACCAATTTTACGGAGTAGTAAGCCAACGTGGTCATGTCAAGCCACGCGACACGTTTCCTGGAACTGAGGCCCCCTGCTCTTCGACCAGTATGCAAGTACAGGCAACTTATCAGAATACAACAGTGTGCTATATTTTACTATATTACGGTTCCAGATGGCTCGTTTCTGCTCGGAGCACCTCCACCTCAATAGCTCGCCGTCGCGCCTGTTCCGTGGCACTGGAGTTATCCCTAAAAACGTGATCCATCTGTTCCAGGCTCCGGCCCTTCGTCTCAGGGACGAAGAAAAACGCCCAGATTAACGCCAGCAGACAAAATACCGCAAAGAAGGTATATGCACCGAAGCCGGTGTCTTCGACGAGTGGGGGTGTGATGAGACCCTAGAAATGATTAGCAGTCGGCCTCCCCGCTTTCTGGAGTGCGACAATGGACTTACGACGATGAAATTGTTGAGCCAGTTGGAGCACGTCGATATAGCCACCCCCTTAGCACGGAGCGATGAGGGAAATATTTCTGGGAAAGTTGACGTCAGCACGTATCATCCTTTTCGTCTAATTTTAAGGAACAAGAGGAGGGCGGGTGATCCCCGGGGAAAGCAATGAAATACCAGACGGCAAACTCCATCCAACTGGGCCCCATGACGCCCCAAACGCCAACATGTACAATAGAAGCATTGCCACACTGGCCCAGCCCTCTGCTTTATGGGCCGGCCAATTATCAGAGAACAGCCCAACAAGGACGGCAATGACTGCATGGCAGATGGTCATGAGTAGGGCTCCGCCGAGGAGCAGCCACCGACGGCCAAGGGTATCCATGGTCCAGACACTGGTGCATACGCCTACGAGCTGCGTCACGTTGAGGATCCCGGACATGAGGAGCTGCATGTCTGTGTCCAAGCCCATGGTTTCGAATAGGGTCGGGGAGTAATAGATCAGGGCATTGATACCGATGAACTGCCGTGACCCAGGTTAGTATCAGGGCACTCTTTTCAATACCAGTGACCTTACCTGCTGAAAGAACATAATGACGATCCCTACGTGTGTCCTGCGCCAGCAGCCCTTGGTGAAGCAATCCGCCCACGACGCCAGCTCCAAAAGGAGCTCTTTCCGCATCCCACCACCCTGAAGATTCGGGTGCTTCTCTGCATTCGTTTCTTTGTGGAAGCGGACTTCGGCCTGAATATCCAGGTACTCCTGTCGCACACGGCTATCTGACACCGACAGTCGTCGCAGTTTCGAGAGACTCTGCAGCGCTTCCTCGTTGCGTTCCTTAGATACAAGCCATCTGGGAGAGAATGGTAACACTACCACACCTCCAGTCAGGATAAAACCGGGGATCATTTGCAGCAGAAAGGGGAGTCGCCAGGACCATTCTCCCGCCATGTATCGAGTACCGTATGTGATCCAGTATGCGATGACGATCCCTAGTACGATGCAGAATTCTTCCATGACGAGCAGCGTACCACGGCATTCGGGAGGACCTAGTGAACAGTACCGGTCAACAATTGGCCAGAGTTTTGCATCAAAAAAGACCCGGAGAAAGGAAATTACGCATACTAATTTCCGAAATATAGAGAGGTGCCACCATGGAAAGCATTCCAATTCCCAAACCCCCAATAGTCCGCGCAACAGTCAACATCGCATAATTCACCGCAGCAGTCTGCAAGACAGACCCAACGGTAAAGACCACCACCGCAATCACAATCGAATACCGCCGCGAGTATTTGTCTGCGATCCAACCCTGGTTCAGCGCACCCACCAGAGCTCCCAATTCAATCATTGCTGTCATGAGACCTTTCCAGAACCCACTCCCCGGGTAGCCAGCAGATACCTCTGGAAACTGCTCTTTGAATTGGTCCATTACCAGAATGACGGAGACCACACCCTGGTCGTACCCGAATATCAGACCTCCCAATGTGGAACATGCTGCGCAGAGGAATACGAATGGGTTGGCTACCAGGCCGCGCAGGCCCGGTGGGCCGTAAGGCTCCCGGTCATTCAAGGCATTTTCGGCATGGTAGCTGACGCCTTCGACGGATACTTTGTCGAAATCTTTGGTGTCGGTTGACTTTTCGTCCATCTCGGGCATGGTGAGTAGAGGAAAGCAGGAGGGAGAGGGAAAAGTAAGAGAGGGTTGTTGGGAAAGAAACGCAACTAAAGTGAAAAGTGAAGCCCGGCTATCATAGAAACTGCCGGAAGACGATGAAACACTACGGGAATTGACTACATTTATAAATCTCGGAGATCCTTTCAGCCCATGTCCTGCCTAGAGACGAAACCCAAGATGCCAGAGCAAGCCGCCCTGTACGGCTGATTGGCCGAGGCCGGAGGATAATAGAGCATGTCCGGGGTTGAAAAGCGGAGGTGGATTGATAGGGGAATCATAGAGAGGAGACGGGGCAGATGGAAAGATCAGCATATATCTTGTCGAATTAAGATAGAGGTATTAAACGGGGATTGCGGGCTTCAATTTCATGCAACCATCATGGACGTGATGATGCCTGGTTCAAGCTAACAAAAACAAAGTGACCAACTGAGGGAAAAGGCGGGGATGGACCCCAACCCGATGGAAAGAGTCGAGCAATGGTTTTCCCCTTATTGGCTGAGCTAGTATACTCGAAGCCAAAGGAGGTATTACACAATGCGCTCTGTACAGGCTGACCAAGTGCCGTTATGTGACTTTCAAGCCCGGCTGAGAATGGTAGAACGAATGACCGTATCATTCATGACTGTCTGCTCATATCGGCCCCGTGCCTCTTTCTGACTGCATCTCAACGGGTCTCAGCCGGACTAATGCCACTGCATCTGAGAACGTACTCCGTGTGTCTTTTCCCTCTAGCGGCCCGGATGCTATACAGAGAATATACTCCGTCATGCTCTAATCATCCGGAATCATAAAATCGCGGATGATGCCAAAGAGGGATAATGACATGCCGAATTTCAGATCAAAGGCCGTTGACTGACAGTCCCACGACCTCCTTGCTGCCTCTCTTGATTATGCAAACGACCAAATGCCGGTCCGTTGCCGGCTGCTCCAACGGCGCTGGTTGGTGCGATCTCAGGTGTCTGCATCTGTCTTCCTGCCCAAACCTGTCCCATTCTACTATTCTGCCACTCTGCCATCATCTGCCGTTGGGCTAGGAGCGAATGCATAGATGTGGATCGCGGATGGCCAGTGTAGTTGGTAGTGGTGGTGTTGTAGAAGTTGGTACTAAAACCCCCCCCCCTCCCTCCATGGGCAGATGACGTACGTGCATTAAAGAATCACGACCGTCTCTATCACTATCTCTACTTCTACTACCTCCCGATTCCACTACAACTCCCAGGTTCACTATTTCAGTGCGCAGAAACTGAATCAGGTTGTCTTGACGTCCATCCCCACGGGGTAAGCACGCTCTCTGTATTTCTTAGCCTCTGAGTCGGTTCGTTGCGAATCCTGGGGCTTGTCCAGTTGCCGGTTCTGCTCCACTGCTACGTTTTTGCTTTTCCCTTCTCGCGTCCGGTCAAATCCCGATTAGCTTCATACCCAGCGTCCAAGAGTGTGTTTCAGGACAGAGTCTAGAGGAGTCAGTGTTGCTGTTATCGCAGGGCGTGTTTTAGTACGGAGGACGTCCGCCAGAAATTTCCCGTCCACGGTTAGTCCGTCCGTCTTGACCCTCTTCATACCGACGGCCTCTGAAACTGACTTTCTTTCTCTCCTCTTTTTCGCGTCTTCAGTTGCCGTATTTGACGGATTTTAATTTCCGCCGCCTGGACGTCATTATCCCTGTTTCGGTCGAATTATTCGTGGGCAACCAGATTTTCCCCCAAGACGGACGGCCCGATTCTCGACCCAACCAACCCCGCCAGCTCCGGAACAAACCGCACGAAAAATAAAAGAAAACACAGTAAAGTAGTTCCTAATCATGGGCTCCTTTGTGGAAGACCTGTGGTCCAGCGTTTTCACCCCGGGCCCCACCCCGACCCTGCTCGTCGCGACCAACGTCACCTTTGCCGCACTCCAGTCCGTCCTCCTTGCTCTCCTCATTGCAACTTACAGTATTCACTTCCTTGTCCTGTCGTTCCTTTCTGGCGCGTTATGGTGGTCAATCAACTGGTTTGCTCGGGAGTTGAATCAGGTGCAGGAGCAGGAGGCGCAGGAGACCCAGAAGGCAAAAGAGGGAAAGAAGACCCCGGGAGGCCTGGATAACGCGGACAGCGACACTGAGACAGAGAGTAGTTCTGAACAAAGAAAGGAAACCTCGACGACATCGGCACCTGTGTCTGCAGCGCACGCCACCACGGCTGCTGCATCTTCGGCATTCCTACAGTTGCCAGACGAGGGATCCCGAAAACGGCACAGCATGAGCGGAGAGAGCTCGGGGTATGGAAGTACCGACAGCGAGTGGGAGAAAGTGGATGATACTCATACTCGTGAGCAGGGCTCTGTGTGATCGCCTTGACAAACCAAGCTTTACATGGCTAGGACAGTTATTCTTAGTCTTGGTACAGGAGCGTGAATCTACTCTACTGCCTTTGTCTTGCCGCTATTGATGTATACGCAACCTGTGATGCATGATCCAACTCGTGTCTTTAAACGATACCCCATAGAGAAAGGCGCTGGGCTGCTGGTTCTGTTCTGCATCTATTCTTGCAGCGTTCCAGCAGGAGGAAGCAAGGCATTCATTTGTTTTATGCGGCGAGCATCCTAATATACCAGACCCTCTCCACAGTAGATCTAGAATATCTCATCTTTAGTAATGGCTAATTTCACACCATCTGCGATATATATTAATGCCATATAGTTAAGGCAAAAATGCACGTGATATCGCGCCGTCTGGTCGCCGATAAGCTCTTATCAACCACGACGACGACAACAAGGACAAAAACAACCACGACAGACGGTGACAGCCTGACAAACCTTTGAAAAGATGGTCCTCCAATGAAAGAAAGAACGACTTTGAATCCCATCGCCGGCTGGACGCAATGCATCCCCATTAAACCGCCCACGATGCCGATGCCTCCCACCTCCGCCATCACCTCTAGCCGCAAGCGCGTCTTCGATTCCGTCTTCTCCGCCACGACCCCGGGTGCCTTCTACACAACGGTCCATGGCTCTGCACCGCTTGTATCGGTAGATCCGCTGGCAGCTGCCGCGGGGAGAAATTCTCACGGTGACCACGACCAAGGCGACGATGAAGAAAGAGCGACCTGGGATCGAGCATGGCACGCAGCTACAAGGTTTCTGGCAGTCCCCGATCTAGGGCTTGCACGGCTGGGTGCGTTTGAGGATATCAGTGAGGAGAAGCTTTTAAAACGGTGGAATCGGTTCAATGCGCCGGATAAGAAGATTGCTGATGCGTTGGCGTACTTGGTTTCTCGCAGGGAGGGTGGTAGCAATGCTGCTGTTGGACAGGGCGGTATAATCAATTGGTATGGACGGGAGATACGGAGGCATTTTTTGAGGAATTTTCGCGATGGGCTTTACGACGTGTGTTTTTTTCTCGTCCTCCGGTGTCCCAAGAGGTGTATATGGATCGCTAACGATGTTTAGCTATTGTGCCAACGTGAGGAGGAAGGTTTGTTACAAAATATCGTCCATTGTCTAGAATTAGCACGGCGGATATACTTCGCACCTCTGGTGGAGTACATTTTGCCATTGTTGGATGGTACAGAGCAGGAGAGGACGTTTGTCAAACTACATCGCACCTTTCATCACATGGTGGCATATTCCTCCGCCCTTCCGTGGGATCAGATATCCGCGTTGCTGAGTCGCGAATTCACCAAGGAGGCTTTTATTGTACTCGGAATCGACGTATTGAAAGAGGAAGCCGCGCGCGACGAGGATAGTGAGGTCGACGACATGGAAGTGGATCGGCAGTTCTCGGTTTCGTATCGGCAATGGCGACAAGAGCCGTCAGACGAAGCTCGAATGGGGATGATGACTGAAAACGAAGATCCACACGTTACCGCAGCCCGGGACCGACTGCTCTCGCTGCTCAATGGCTTGCAGCTCGTGGGATTGGGCGGAGACAAAGCCCAGAAGGTCTTTGCGAGTGTCATGAGTTCGATGATGGTTGAGTTCGTCCTTGCGGCATACCCTGGTCAATGGGAAGGACCGAGCTTGGTTTCACAGCACTTACGCCATTGGGTTGAAAATGTCTTTGCTCGACTTGTTGTTCAGGTTCTTACTATAATCAACGTCCCCGAGTCTGGTTCGAAGGCATCGGACCGTCTTGACGTGAACTTGGGCGATGTAGAGAAGTGGTACGAGACTGGGTTTACCTGCCTGGGGACCCTACGGATGCGTGAGTTGTTCGATGTGATTGTTGAATGGCCTGCAAGCAGTGGTGCCATCGATGACTTACGGCGTTTTACTACGAACCCCGCTACGCGGTTATATTTCACAATATCCTTTACGTCTGTGCTGAGCGATCGATTGTTACATCCGGGTGCATCGACAGTCGAAATCTTACAATTGTATATCTCTATTATCCGAGCATTGAATCTGCTGGACCCAAAGGGCGTGCTGCTAGACCGGGTGGCTCGGCCGATCCGACGATATCTCCGAGACCGCGATGACACCGTCAAAGTGATTGTCGGTGGTCTGTTGGCAGACCCGACCGATTCGGATGGCCAACCCACACAATCGACTGGGGATACGTTAGGCGAGTTATCAGCAGAGCTGACCAAAGCGCACCAAACCTCGCTGCAGAACGAGGGAGGCGAGCTAGACTGGGATGACATGAACTGGATGCCCGATCCGGTGGATGCAGCACCTGACTTCCGGAAGTCGAAGACGGCCGACGTCATTGGAAGTCTGATCAGTCTATTTGAATCGAAAGAAACATTTGTCAAGGAGATGCAGAATATGCTGGCAGAGCGATTGCTTCAGAAACGGACCGATTACGAGCAGGAGATGTCGGTCCTTGAGCTCCTGAAGGTGCGATTTGGCGATAATGCCTTGCAGGCCTGTGAGGTCATGCTTCGGGATATCTTCGAGTCTCGACGGATTGACGCGGTGATCCGGAACGATCAAAGATTGACGCAGGCTACTGCGGATAAGCCGCCGGAGGACTTACCGGAAGTACATGCTAAGATCCTGTCGCATTTCTTCTGGCCAGACATTCAGGAACAGGAGTTCAAGGTGCCTGAAGAAATCTCGGATATCCAGCAGCGCTATGCCAAGGGCTTCGAGTCGCTCAAAGCGTCGCGTCGATTGACGTGGTTGAATGGGCTAGGACAGGTGACCGTCGAGCTGGATCTCGAAGATCGCGTATTTGTCGACGAAGTGACCACCTGGCAAGCCGCTGTGATCTACGCCTTCCAGTCACCATCGTCAGATGAGACGGGCACTAAGACGTTAGTTGAACTTTCGCAAGAGCTACAAATGACGCCGTCTCTCGTCCGCAGCGCCTGTCTCTTCTGGATCAGCAAACGCATCCTTACCGAAGTCCAACGCGAAACCTATCGCGTCCTCGAAGCCCTTCCTACCAATGAAGCCATCGACGAAACAGCAGGAACCACCACTACCACCAGCAGCAGCACCAACACCGCCGCAGCCGCAGCCGCAGTTCCCAACGAAAATGCCTCGGCCGCATCCGCAGCCGCCGCAGCCGCCGCGGACGCAGCAGCGGCAGCAGCAGCCAAGGAATCCGCCGAAGCAGTCGCGATGGAGAAGATGAACCTATACTGGCAGTTTATCGTGGGCATGCTGACGAACCAGGGGGCAATGCCGTTGCCGCGGATCGTGATGATGCTGAAAATTGCCGTTCCCGGGGGGTTTCCATTCAGCAATGAGGAGCTACGGGAGTTTTTGGGCGGCATGGTGGCCAAGGGGAAGTTGGAGATTGTGGCTGGCGGAAGTTATAAGATTGTGTCGTGACCAGAGCCTTCAATACTTACGTCGTTCGTCTAACTAGTAGCCTACAAGCCTGACCGTGATCTCTACTCCGTAGAAATGCCATGGCAGCCGACAGAGGGTGACTAAGCCATTCCGTTTTAGGAAAATTCACTCCGTACTGAGTAGAAGTACGCTGGAGTAGAAAGTACAGAGCACAATCGTGCATATGGATCATGCCACGCACTATGATTATGACCTGCAGGATTATGCCGGTTGGTCTTTCTTAAACTGGGACGTTGACATCCGAAACTTGTCCGATCTGCTATCTGGAGTCGATCATGTCTGCCCTATATGCCACCCTCCTCTGTCCAGGAAAACGCTATGATAACCGCTGTAGCTACGCAGTGCCAGGACTCTATCCTCCTTGATATCCTTGTACTCCGTCTACCATTCTACAGCATTCACTGTCCTCCATCTCGTTACCGTCGTGGCTCTCTCGTACTGCTCGGACTTCTCACCGTCCTCCAAATCACAACATCCGCCCCTTCTGATTGCGCCATCCCTAACCCAACCGACGATCTCATTCCGTTGTGCGGGTTCTCTTTTTAGCTGTGACCAAAAAAGCTGGATAATAAGAGTTTATTGGAGTCCATTAATTTCCTACTCGGGAGTCCCAGCGAAGCTCACTGGCACGCCATGCGCTCCACAGTTTGGCCCATCAGCAGCCATCCTCGGCTGCAACGGGCGTCTTATCAGCGGAGGTATATATAGTGCCCTAATACCCCTCCTTCCCCTCTTCTTCCGCGCTTTGACATAACTCCTGTCCAGTTTCCCTCTAGTCTCCCGACATATCTGGAAATACATCAAAAAATGGCACCCGCTCTAACAGAATCTGCCCCGACGGCACCACACCAGCTGTTCAGCTCCGCGCCCCGGGATATCTTCCCCGATGGCCTGAAGACTACCGGCCAACATGCTCCGCTGTACGACCACATCCGACCTTTCGATCAATTCCCCAAGGAGATCACGGGGCGAACTGTCTGGAAGCCTGAGGAGTATCGCGACCAGCCCGAGAAGTGGACGCATGCGTTTTCGCCTGACGAGGTTGAGGAGCTGAGCACCGCTGCGGATAACTTTCTCAAGGCTAAAACCCCGTTGACCGGGATTTCGAAGGTACGTTAATTGTTGCTGTCCCCCTTTCGTTCCCTTCCTGAGTTGAGCGCTAATGATGTAGAAAAACTTTCCCCTCCCCAACCTCGCTAACCGCCTCGAAGACCTCCGTGAGGACCTCCTCAATGGCAAAGGCTTCATTCTCTTCAAGGGCTTCCCCGTGGAGAAATGGGGCAACCACAAGTCCGCCGTGGCCTACATGGGTCTGGGCACGTACCTGGGCTACTTTGTTTCCCAGAACAGCCGCGGCCACGTCCTGGGCCACGTGAAGGATCTGGGCGAGGACTCGAGCCAGATCGACAAGGTTCGTATCTACCGGACCAACGCACGGCAGTACTTCCACGCCGACGACTCGGATATCGTCGGGTTGTTGTGTATTGCCAAGGCTTTGGAGGGTGGAGAGTCGGATATTGCCTCCTCGCACGAGGTGTATAACGTTCTGGCCAAGGAGCGGCCGGACGTGCTCAAGACGTTGACGGATCCGATCTGGTATTTCGACCGGAAGGGTGAGACCAGTCAGGGACAGGAGGAGTATATCCGCACCAGCGTGATCTACTTGGAGCGTGGGGAGGATGCTCGTGTATATACCAAGTAAGCCTAACCCCCTCTTCCTCCTCCCCTGTATCTTAGGGTCAGTACGCTAATCATCTGCACAGATGGGACCCCTACTACGTCCGCTCTCTTAACCGCTTCTCCGATGCCGGCATCATTCCCCCTCTCTCCCCCGCCCAGCTTGAAGCCATCGAGGTCCTCGAGCTAACCTGCCAACGCCTCTCCCTGCACATGATTCTCGACGTCGGGGATATCCAGTTCGTCTCCAACTCGCATGTTCTGCACTCACGCACGGCCTACAAGGACCACGCGCCGCCCACGCCGCGCCGGCATCTGATGCGACTGTGGCTGGCGACGCCCGAGCATGAAGGGGGCTGGAAGCTGCCGTTCTGGGATAGTAATGAGAAGAAGCGCGGTGGGATCCAGGTGGATAACCAGGCACCGGTTGCACCGTTGGATGCGGAGTAAGCACTGTTACTGTGATTATGATTTATTAAAATGGATACGCTGTATAAATGAATAGACAACTGTACAATGTTTTTGCTCTCTGAGCAGCCGGGGACGAGGAGCATACCCTGACCACTCAAGCTAGGATCACTGCACCCTGACAAGGGAGACAACTGCCTACTGGTCCACTGTACTAGTGATCAGAACTGCCTATCACTGCCCGGTGAGATCGAACTCAGTGTTTTCAGTGTTGTTTCATGAAATGCTGTAACTCCACACAGAGAATATACCGTCATGTACATCATTCTGATGGCCGATGATAAGACTAATTACAGCGTAATGAGGTCCTCGGGACGCCGCTCTAGGATCTGCTAATCAAGTCACGAGGAAACGATAGAAACGATAGGGTAGGTAGATGAAGTGGTTGGTTGATTGGCCGCAACTTGCTAGATTCTGGCGAACGTCAAGACTCTGGAGTCCCTGGAAATAGAAAACGGCTTGCTCCATGTACAACGAGTGGCTATTAAGCAGTTAGAAGATGTTCATGTTCATATAGGTAGTTTTAAAAATGCAGCACGCACCAAATCCTCCTTGCATGGACGGGGAAGATATGAGCCACTTCAATGTAATCACCTCTTCTATAAATGTCCACCTTATTCTTATTATCATCTAGCAGTTGTCCTCTAGCATGTAGTGCATCGTCAATCTTCCAGACCTTGGATCGCTTGAAAGAGAGCGCGGCCACGCAACGATTGCGTTCTCGTTTTAAACACATATTTCACGGTGCTTTACGTCGCGTATAAACAGGCGTGGTGGTTGCAGTAAGACTGGGAGATTTTATAGCATCCCCTGTCGGCCGTGTCTTCATTTTACTACTATGTAAGCAGACGTCCATCTGCGTATGGATTCTGTAGGAAGTTGGCTCCCTCATGAATAGAATATGAGTAGGGGGTGTGCAGAAAACCTTCCACAGTTTCCAGCCCTCGATGCATCGTTCTCATGGTTATTAAGCCAAGACTGGCGAAGGAGTATTGTAGTAACGCATCTTGATCATTGCAATGCTCATGTGTCTCTTTGATCAGAGCAGTTTGTGGTACTTTTGCTTCTCTCCAAGCATATCTAGCTGCAGTCTCGCCTGTAAACTCAGTTGGTTATTCCTGTAGCTTTGGATACCCCTGAAGCAGTCTTCACGCTGGAATATGCAATACAGTGATGCTAGACAGTGGAGATGAAGACAGGTTGGTGAAAGATGGTTGTTGGAGGTGAATAGGGTATGTGAATATATAAATATTGCCCAAATGGCAGAACGTGATCCTTGTTCGACTGCCCAGTCTCAACAAACACAGTAATACTGCTGGTTAACAAGTACTACAGTAGAAACGGGACCAAATAAATAGATAATGTTGGCTTAGATTCCGCTACAGTATCCCTTAGGGCAATCAGCCTCGCCTAGCCTCATCTTCTTACTCCGTATAGTTAAGAGTTAATCGGCTATCTGGGTGCTTAGTCATCTGAAGCCATCCTCTGAATTCTCTCCTTATCTTCTTGGATATACTCGGAGTACTGTATAGTTCGATAGCACATTGCTGTCTCCGCCTAGCCTTCTTGGATGGCCTTCTTGGGTGTCACACGCTGCTCCCAGCGTCAAATAATAACCGAGAATGGCACTTCGTATGCATTACCGTTAGGATCCAGTTTCCAAATCGGAATAGATTAATTCTCCACTTTTGATAAGATTATAAAAAGAATCATCCTCGGCCCAAGTCTCTCTTCTTCCCACTTTTTTAACCCCTCCCACAATTCTCTTTACCCTGCTGAAAAAAAATGCACATCGCCATCCTGGACACCGATATCCCCGTCCCAACCGTCTACGCTACATATGGCCTCTACAGCACGCGCTTCCGCAGTCTCCTCCGCGCCGCCGCAGCTCGCCTACACCACCAGTCCCAAGACTTCCCCAAGGACACAGACATCCATACAACTTCCTACGATACAGTCCACGGCGTGTACCCCCCGGAGCAGAACCTGCGCACCACCGCACAGATCAGAGGCGACAGCGATATCAATGTGATCGACGCGGTCCTGATCACCGGCTCCGTCAGCTCCGTCTACAACAAGCCCAGGGAACCCTGGATCGGCCAGCTAGAAGCCTACATCCGCCGGCTTTTCGAGTCATTCCCGCAGGTGAAGATCTTTGGATCGTGTTTTGGACATCAGATTATCGCAGAGGCGCTACTTGCGCAGCCAGAGACGGGGATCCGGGTGGCAAAGTGTCCTGCGGGATATGAAGTGGGCATTGCGCCTATTACCTTGGACAAGAGATTTTGCGAGGCAGTCCCTCATTTTGTCAGGGATAGGGAGGCCGATGCGAATGGCAATGAGAGGCGGAAGAGAAGGGAGATGCGATTGCAGTTTATCCATGGGGACTGGGTTACCACGTCTGGTTGCGTCCAAGGCTCCCAGGAGACGACAGACTTGCCAGAGCCGTGGCTGAATCTCGGGTCGACAGCCAAATGCCCCATCCAGGGTCTCTACTACCCCGGCCACGTGCTTACTTTCCAAGGACACTTCGAGTTCGACTCATTTATCAACCGCGAGTCGGTGACGGAGTTCGGGAAGCGGTTGGGTTGGGATCCGGTGGCGGTTGAGGGGCTTGTGGCGCATGTTGATATTAGTGCGCAGGACGAGGGACAGGATGATGATGATGACAGCAAGCTGGCTGCTGAGGCAGTCGTGTTGTTCTTCATGGGAAGGGAGAGTTCATATTGATATAGACAGCGTAGACGATACTTGTACATAGACAGAGAGTTGTGTAAATACATCAACCAAAGTTACCTCTCGACCAAAAGCCGGACATCATCCCTCATAGTGAAGCCTCCCGCGACACCGTCTCAGCGTTTCCTTCGCTTCCAACAAGCCGTACTCGAAGCCTCCAAACGCAACAGCCAGAAACCCACAACCTCCACTGCGTCCATATTGTGTTCCTTAGTATTAATAGATAGTGACGGACTTGTGCCATATTTATAAATGCTATCCAATGCTCAATTGTAATCCTTTATCGTTTCGTAATTCGCAGTTTCTATACTTATGTTTATGTCATCATCTAGTCCCGCAATACACGAGCGAGCCAATCACAGCTCAGGTGTTCCTTCCGGAAACAGACTAGCGCATAACCTTATCAATCACTCGAGACTAATCAACCAACAGGAGAGCACAGAGTCCGAGAGCAGAACGGAAGAGTAAAGATGCAACCGGTAAGCCCAAGTCCGCACGGCTGTCTCTTCCGCGAGTCAATGCGGTCTACACCGTACAAAGTATGCAGGATTAACAGCCCAGGACCCGACGGGTGAACTGCGACGAAGCCAAGCCGGCATGAAACGACGAGACCGAACCAGTCCGTGCCATTTGTTGGCTAATGATATGTAGATGTGGATTCACCAGTTGCAAATGCGAAGGCTACGCACAGTCCCAGACCCCAACCCGCGACTAATCGGCGGTGCTGATCCCTAACCAGGTGCTGGATGTCCCACGGTGACGATACTTGGGGCATCGCGAGCGCTGGCGGTCTTTTTCTAAAGGGTGTCTTGCAGGTGAGTATCCAACAAGCCGTCGCGACGATTACGGTCCTGCATGAGCAACAGGGACCATCCCGACAGTCTGATGACGATGGGCAATGGTGATGTAGCGTGCGTCTGTACAACAATCTGTACAACAGAAACAGAGCCATTCGGCTGATTGTTATTAAAACACGGCTCGATACGAATGCTCTGCCTCCGTGACCATGGCGACTCTCCTTTTACCTGCTTCGGGTTCCTGCGCGGTGATGCCGCCGCAGCGCAATTGCATATTGCTGGACTCCTTAATATAGCGTGAATTTCCAGGGGGAATGCCAACTTTGATGAGCTTCTAGCCCGTTCAACGCCAGCCAGCAGAGTCGGTCCGCCGAGAAAGCCATCCGTATTATGCTTATTATAATCGTCGGCGTAGAAACGTACTTCACACCCCAACGAGACCGATGGAATGCGCACTGGCCGGCCTTCGAGGTAGATCCTCCCTGACTGAAACCCTGGTCGCTGGTCCAGATTCTCACGCACTCTCAGTATTGACTTGGGACTGATATTCCGCTGCATGCGGTGGCATGGAATTGTCTGTATCCAGTACTGAGATGAAGACGCTGCAGCGGATTACTGAGATTGAATGCGGCCTCCCAATGGATCCTGCAGAGGCGTCGGACGAGTTCCCAGAACGCCCGCGTCGGCGATTTCTTCGCCCTACCATCCCAACGTCTCTATCTTGATACCAAGAGATAAAACGCTCCACCTCGTGTCATTCGAGACTAATAGAATACCTCTGGCTCCCCCGATTGACAATAGCGAACGAGAAAACGCGCGCAGCTGACGAACTCCTCCTTGTAAGCAGTAAGCAGTGCGCTCGACCAGAGGTGACATGCGCAGATGATGGGTACTCTGAATGATGCTCTTTTCTTTGGTAGCTCGTCTGGGTTATTATCCGGAAACGGCAGCGAAGTATATAAGAATCACACATAGGCTGCAAGGTAATAAACATACATGCGCTAAATCTGCATACCAGGGACACGATATCCTTGCATAACATCCCTTTACTCACTGCACTATAAATACACTTATCCAATCTCTCTCTCTCTCCCTCTCTCTCTATCTGCCTTCCTACTCTACAGAGTACAACGATAAAATGCATCTCATACCAACCCTCACCCTCCTAGCCACAGCTACAGCTACAGCCACAGCCCTCGCAGCAAGCACACCCCTCTACGCAACCCACTACAGCGGACAAGTCTATACACTCCGCCTAGGCACGGGAACCCCGGCGCGTAATGCCACCGGCAACACAAACACAAACCTGAACATAGCATCCGCCGCGACGACCTGCGGCTCCATGCCGAGCTGGTTGACGCTCGACCCCAAAAAAAAGGTCCTATACTGCACCGACGAGACCGAGGAAGCAGGGTCGTTGACTGTACTTACGGCGACGGAGAGTGGCGGCAGTGGTGGTGGTGGTGATGATGATGGGCGGATCAGCGAGATAGCAAAGACGGGCGATGTCGGCGGTGGTGTGAATAGTGTTGTTTACCGGGGGCATGGCGAGAGAGAGTATTTGGCAGTTGCACATTAGTTCGTACGGTCCAACGTATCCTGGGCAAAGAAAAAAGAAAAACAGCTGACGCAGAACAAGTTCAACATCAACCCTAACAACGCACACCCTCCCAATCCACCCCGGGCAATCGCTGCACCAAACCCTAAACTTCACGAACACCAAGCACGGCCCGAAAAAGCAGCAGGACAGGTCGCATCCGCACCAGGTGCTGCTGGACCGCGCGGTCGTTCATCCTCTCCGCTGATCTGGGCGACGACCGGATCCGGGTGCTCGAGATTGACAAGCAGACAGGCATGTTGCGCGAAGGTTGTCCGGATATCCAGTTTGAGAGCGGCAGCGGGCCTCGACACGGGGTGTTCTATTATCGTCCCGGGAGACAGGACCACGACCACGACCACGGTCAGGGCCAGACGATGCTGTATACCGTCAGCGAGCTAGGAGGAAACCTAACCGTCTTTTCGGTCGAGTATCCCAGGGACAGCGGCGGCGGCGGCGGATGCCCGCGTTTCTACCAGAAACAGTCCATCATACCGTACCCCAACAACACGCTCCCCAGCGGCGCCACGCCAGCAGCCATAAAGCTCGTCGACGACTATCTCCACGTGTCCATCCGGAGCGACAACGGGTTCTCCGACACAGCAGCAGCAGCAGCAGGAGAGTCCGGCAAGTCGGACTCTATCATAACCCTAACCGTGTCTTCCGAGGACGAAGGCAGAGTGACGCTGCGCGACATGACGCCCTCGTACGGCCTCGTCCCGCGGACTATTGCGCTGAATAAGGCTGGCGACCTGCTTGCGATCGGGAACCAGGCGAGTGCGAGCGTGGCGGTCGTGCGGCGCGATGTCGGCAGTGGGAAGCTGGGGGAGATGCTCGCCAGTGTCGACGTTGGGGAGAAGGGCAAGGTTGGTGCGGCCGAGGGTCTGAGTAGTGTGGTGTTTGGTGATATCTAGTTGCATCTACTGCTACGGAGTATGTACGGAGTAGCGTATCTGAATGAATGTTCTATGTTGCCTGGGAGGCCAATAACATGCAAAATGCCACCGATTCCATCAATCGTAACCAATAAATCACGGGAATACAGGAATCGCAATCACGACAGTCAACATGGAAAGTATTTTCTTTTTTTCTGTTTCGTTTCCTGGAAAGAAAGAAAATCACCGACGCCTTATCCCGGTCCTTGTCTTGTCCCGGTCCGGCGTCCCATCATAAGAGTCGTATATCCAACGTAAAATGACCTAAATACAATAAATAAACAAGATGAACCTACAACGTAAATCGTAATCGTAATCATATCTGTATCCAAACCGGGTGACAAAAAATCACCGGAAATCCAACTGGAAGGCTTTCCATTTCCCGCCAACAATGCGACAGCGAGGACATCCGCGCGGACTCGATTGCGGATGACTGGTCGGACCCGGGAGCAAGCCCGGACCACTGCCCGGTCGACTGGGGCTGGAGGCGACATTGCGAAACGGCATGGACGGACTCCCCCCGAAAAAGCCGACGCAGTCGCGACACACCCCGCATATACACTCGGTACAAGCGTAGCAGTCGTCCAAGGCCCACGGGCGCGTGCAGCCGGCGCAGTAGATTTGGATGTCCCGGTTCCGCAGCGACGTCGGCGTTGGATTGGAGAAGCGATGTTGCTGTTGTTGGTGCTGTTGGTGCTGGTGGTGCTGCTGATGGTGGTGTTGTTGGTACGACGACGGCGGCGGGTAGATATTCAGCACGGGACTCGAGTCCGGGCGCACAGAGGGCGCCAGGTTCCGCGACACGGGGAAGTGCTTGCCAGAGGCAGACGAGGCCGAGTCCAGCGAGGACTCGATGGACGGAAAGGGCTCCAGGTCGGAATCGCGACCCGGCGCGACGACTCGAAAGGCGGCGGGGTGAGCGAGGTGTGCAGCGGCGACGCCGTATACGGGGGCGGCAGCGAACGATGCGACGGCGGTGGCGGATGCAGGGGCGGCAGCGACGAGCGATGCTTATTGTCAAAGGGCGCGGAGGTGATATTGGCGATTAAAGGGGGGAGCGAGGGCGACGGGCCGACCTGAACTAATTAGACTGGCTCTCTCTCTCTCTCT
>PQME02000243.1:0-27286 GCA_003004525.2 Aspergillus sp. MA 6038 | reverse complement strand
GTAGAAAGCTCATTAGTAGTAGGCCTCCGTCGATGACAGCTTATTGTTTCCCTTTTGTGTCCATAGTTGCCACAGGAGCGTCTAAAGACTTACTTAAAGAGAGAACTTGCTTTGAAAACTGCAGGGTAAACTAAATCTACCTTTCATGACTGACCGGGCCGCCCGAGCCGTTGTAGCAGGATGGCTCGTGCGTAGACAGATTGCATTATAGCCGGGCATTTTTGCCCCTTTCAATGCCAGTATTCAGACAATACTAATTTCTAGGATCGGTTTCCGTTTTATTTGCTGTGAAATTGCTCAGCATGCCCAATGTCTGACACGACGCATCTACCTCATGGCCATCACATCTCCAAGCAGGTCAATCACAAAAGCCCTGAATCAGCACCTTTCCCCAGTCGTGCGACTTCAAAGGAACGGGACCTCCCCTCATCTGAACTCGAGACCAACTTGGATGAGGTTGCTGCGCCGGCGCCAATCTCTGATCGATCTGAGGCATCCATTCGTCATGAACAATATCTGGAGAATCAGCACTTGTCGAATACACAGCTGGAGGGGGATCCGGAGCAGCCAGTTGCTGTGGCCAAACACCATGAGAAACTGAAAGCAAAACAATTTCAGTCCAAATTCTTGCGGACGACCTACATAGTCTCCTATTTAACTTTGTCTTCATTCGCCGGCACTGCGTTACGGATGGCCATCGAGAGCCTAACGTTTTATCCTGGCACGCCAGTCAACACAAGCGTTTTATGGGCCAATGTAGGAGGCAGTCTTATCATGGGCTTTTTTAGTGAAGATAAAGAGCTTTTTCGCTTCGAGGAAGTGAGTGGTGAAATTGAAGATCAAGCCGAGCGCACGACACACTTAATGGCACGCAAGAAGACGATTCCGCTGTATATCGGTTTGACTACTGGATTCTGTGGCAGCCTGACCTCGTTCTCAACCTTTATCCGTGACGTATTCCTGGCGCTCTCTAACGACCTACCTGTACCATTTGGACCTTACTCAGATACTTCATTGTTCGCTCCTGGCCCAGCAGGATCGTCAGCACCCAATGGCGGGTTTGATTTCATGGCCATTCTTGCAGTCCTCTTCACCGAAGTTGGCCTTTCACTTGCAGGTCTCATGCTAGGGGCTCATATAGCCATCTTTCTCACACCATGGACTTCCCGTCTACCGAAATGGTGGCTGCACAAAGCTGTTGACCCGTTGATGATTCCTCTGGCTGGTTTCTCCTGGATCGCACTCATCTGCCTTGTGATCTTATTGCCACAGGAAGAACGAAATATTGCACTATGGAGTCCCGTACTGTGGCGGGGCCCGATTCTATTTTCTTTGGTCTTTGCGCCTGTTGGTTGTTTGGCACGATTTCTCTTGTCATTGCAACTTAATGGCCGAATCGCTTCTTTCCCCCTGGGGACCTTCATAGCGAACATGAGCGGGGTTCTGATTCTAGGTATGGCATACTCTCTGCAACGTGCGTCGATAAGTTCGTCTGCTCTGGGAGGAGGCAGTTTCATTGGCTGTCAGGTTCTGGAAGGCATCATCGACGGGTTTTGCGGCTGTCTCACAACCGTCAGTACCTGGGTTTTGGAATTATCTGATTTACGCAGGCGGCACGCTTACACATATGGGCTTTTAAGCGTGGCTGTTGGCCTTTGCATGCTGGTTATAGAGATTGGAAGCTTGAAGTGGACTCGAGGCTTTGTCACTCCGATATGCTTCCGGTGATTGTCATTAGTGCATCAAAATCATGGCCCAAGAAACTTGTATTAGAGATGTACTTTACCATTAGCAGTCATAGATTACTAGCCATCAAAGTAAGGTTTAGAATTTTATAAACCCAATGTTGCCAGAAAAATCAAGTATCAAGAAGGAGAAAAGTAAAACAGCTCTGTAATTATGCCAATGTTCTCATATATATGTATGCACATATAACTTAAAAGCTTAGAAGTCACAAGAATACCAGCCAGCCCTTTGCTGTTGTTGTATTATTGGTAATTGGTGGTGGTTGTGATTTCATTTATCCTGCCTGACATATCGCCGTAGACGATGTGCAAGCTACCGCAACTAGGGCTATCCTTTTATCTCTACTTACAGTGTTCCACTACATCCTGGCCAATTTGGAGCCTCGTCGAAGCCTGTGGTGGCCTATGAGCCGGGTGTTCCGTTGTGCGGCCTTCTTGGCGCGCGCTTTCGAAACCCCTGCGATGCCTTTGCAAAGTCCGAGACTCCAAGACAGCGCCAATCGAGCGGAGCTACTTAGTCTACCTTCCTTGCCTTCTTGTCCCCGTCCTCCTAACATGCATGGTATTTTATTGAATGCATCCCCAACCTTCTTCCGCAATTCCTGGCGCAGCTCTTTCAATCTTGGGCAGTCCATCAGGACGTGGACCACTGTTTCCTTAGCACCGCACTCACATTTCTGATCCTCCCGGAACCGACGCCGTTTTCCATGTGTTACCAGCCACGAGTGACCGGTGCGTAGCTACGTGAGCAAGTAAATCCGGTCCCAGGGCAGCAAGCCATACATCTGTCGGCTACAGATAGACAGGAGTGTAGTATCAATCTGGCGAAGATGACTACCCTTCTTAGATGTCCTCCATTCCTGTTCCCATTGATTAAGAACCTGTTCTCGAGTGAACTTCTTCTCGTGCAATGCAGGGTGGCAAAGGGGCTCCGTTTCATTTGGACCAACAACCTCCTTGGCCAGCCGGTCTGCTGCATCATTTCCGGGGATATCGCAACGTCCTGAGACCCGTTGGAGGCGAAGGGGGATTCCTCGCACTTTCATTTCCCGGGCCGCCTGTAGAATCGCAGATATAATTTGCTGTCCATACTTGTTTACTGGGTTCCTAATTGCTTGCAACGCTGATGTGCCTGTCACAGAGGATTGTGGCTCGTCTCTGGTCTGTAGCCAAGGATCCTGGCCGTTGGCGGGTTACGTATATGCAAGACTGGTGGAATAGAATGTTCCGACGAGCTCTGCCATGTGACAGTCCAGTATGTCATCTATCTGACACGGATCTGTCGAGATTCTGCGATACTACCCGGCAGACATGTTCAGTGCCCTCATGGGGCCCCGCGCATATAAAACAGCATGGTGGGCAGTCTCCACAGGTTTTGAAGCTGCGAAGGCCTAGCTGGCAGCACCTAGGGCAGACTGTGCCCACTCCTGCTTCCCAGTACTGTTCTGTCCTGTACCTGGATCCTCCAAAGCGAATACCATTGATGGGAAGCCTCCGTCATTAATTGCCTTGCGATGGTTGATACAAATTTTTTGGCATTTTGTCGGTCTGCTTCATCCTTTCTGAAGAAGAAGCTGGTCCCAAAGAGTCCTTTTTCATCAAAGAACTGTGCAACTGTCTGGGCTATGGTAGACCTTTTAGTTCCCGCCATGCCATTCAACCAAAATATACATTTGCTGTCCGATGCTTCGGTCCAATTCGCGACTTGGCAACAAAGCTCAGTTCTCGTCTCTGGAAGGCACATCTCTTCATGTTGATCATCAAATGAGCCATAAGGCGCTCCTTCTGCAATGGGTAAGTTGAACGTTTGAATAAGGTCTTCAAATGACCGCGATATCTGGTCAACTTGGATCAGAAGCTTCCCTGCTCGTTCATTATGACGCAGATGTTGTTCACGTTCGACACAGTGGTACAAGTCCTGCTCCCGGTCCTTGACAGAGTCCTTGAGCACCATAAGATGTTGATTGGTAATCTCAATAACACTGTCCAGAATCCACTTTCCCCACGAGTCTCGAGCGGCTAACACCTCTGCAGTGTACGGAGAAATCGCTTTGTAAACTTTAACAAGGGCATGCCCGATTTGGGCATTCTTCCCGGACTGGTGGTAAGACTTTTCTTCAATGTAAGTATGCCGTGCAAAGGCGTCAGCCATGTACTTTAAAGACTGAAATAAAGCACCAGACAAGTCAGAACGGTTCTTAGCTATCTATATTAAAAGTGCATGTCAGTTACGGTTTCTTAAAAAGCATGTTTGCGATGACTTACAGTCAGTCCGAGTGAGACGACTGCCCAAGCGCTTGCTGCATGATGAGTAGGATCAAAGCAACAACAGTGCTAATGATCTCTTTGAAAGAGAACGCGGCATTGATTATCTTGTGGCCTAGTCTCCTCAGGTCAATATTGTCGCCTAAGACTTCCGAATTTTTGAATCGCTCTCTTGGTATTTCTCATATTGCTCTTTTGTCGTCTCCATAACTCTGTCGATGATAGCTTTTGTTATAGGCTTCTTTTCCTCATCAAAATTTGATCAGGCAGGAACTGGTGTTTTTGATAATATACCTCGCTCCTTCTGGTCAAGTTGATCATAGGCGGATTGTCACAAGTCTTGTGGGGAAGGAGAGCTCTAGACATTTGCTATGTTGCGCTGGTGGGCTGGGTCTGATACTGAGGCTCCAGACGTGCGGTCGTCTGCCTGAGTCTCATGTTGATGGATGATTTTTGCCTTGGGCCTTCTTGAGTCTGTTGGGGCCACGGCCTTTCCGCTCTTCAGAATAGTTGATCAACTTTCTGTAGAGACGCATTTTGGAGATTTGAATTTTTGGATTGTCCACTCAAAAAAAAAAAAAAAGGAAAAGTATGGTCGACCTTGTCGGGCATTCACTTTCCAGTCAGAGGTGTGGCGGATGTGGTTAGTTTGACTTCGAGATTTGTCCCTGATGTGTTGGCAGGGCGGAGACATGGTCACTAACTAATCACTGACCTTAACATTTTTACCACGCTCATTACGAAACCATATCCAGTTTAAGAGGAAAACTGAATGCATGCAAAGATATCACAATGAAACCATGGATTTTTCAACATAATAAGAGAATCTAAAGGGTAGATTAGATTACAATGCGCCGAGCGGCACATCCACGGTTCATGGGTTCTGCTGACAGATGTTGGGGCACTTCACCTAGCAGCTGCAAAGCCCGTCCACACTGGTATGGTCGCTGGACCCCGCTTCCGAACCTCTGGATAAATTTGTGGCCATAATAACTTTACTAAATTCTGTAAACGCCTGCACTGTGGAGGCTTTTGGAAGGTGTACTCAAACCTGATGTTTAGTTGTTCTCCCTATTCTTTGCATTCATTCTTTAAGACGGTCTTGAGGAACGGAAGTATAATGGCCTGGCATGGAAACTCTGCTTCGGCAAAATGATATTCTGCTTGACTGGTTTGCATGGTAGTTTCCAGACTTGCAACTCATGATGCGGATGCAAACGATCAACGAGAAGGTGCCCGGTATGACATTAGCTCCGCGGAGATACAATTCCGGATTTATGCATTTCAAAAAATTGTGCCAAAACAGCGCCTGAAGATAGAGCCTCAAATACACTAGGAGGAAAGAGAAAAATAACATGATGCCTCCGGGTTGTGGGGGTACAGACGATACAAAATAAGGGTTCGGTTCGGAAAGGTATTAGTTGGCGGCTTCCCTTCATTACAACGTTATGGCATATATCAAATTGATGTCCAGTGAATCTTAGAGGGCTGGTCCAGAGGCTCCTGGGCTGTTGATCGCGGAATTTTCTCTCCTCTCGCTGAATTTTGATTCAAATTCATCACTCTCTAGCGCGAGATCACCTTCTTCACGCTCTTCTCTTTCCACATCAGTATTCTCCATTTGTCGCAGACTCTCATCATGCACTTCTTCTGGGTCTATGACAAAAGTCCGCCCTGGAGCCCACCAATGAAGTGGATATCGACGGCGCCCCAGATTGTTAATTACCAGCGCCCACCCAAGCATTATCAAGGATGACGCCAGGATAGTGGGAAGATAGCGCCAAGAAAGGGTTACGACTTCTGATTGAACAGCCGCATTAAGACCGGTCGCTCCTGCCCTGGAAAAAAACAGCCGATGCACGCGAAGAAGTCAGCGGGATCTAAAGCAGGGAGCATACGGAGGATGTGCAGTTCCTGTTATAAGCATAGCAAGCAGAGAGGTTGCCATAGACACCCCTCCGTTGACGAAGGTCGAGGAATGAAAGTGGTTGTTGGCTAAATACCCGTGATACTGACCATTTAGCACGAATAAGCGAGTGGTGCACGTTCCAACCAGAGCTGATATAAAATGGCCCCCGATAAAGTTGCGCGGCTGCGCAACCGGCGACTCGATTACTCCAAAGAGGAGCACTGCTGATGCGCCGAAAGATGTAATGATTGTGGGGGTGTGATAGACATCGCGGAATGCAGTGCTGGTGGACATTATTGCCTCGATTAAGAGGATGCCCCCAAATGCGCCAACCCACGCAAAGAGCCATATTTCATATTCTAACGGGGCTTTCTTAAGCCAAGTGAAGGGGGGAAGAGGAAGTGGCTCATACGGAGGGCTCCTCTCTGGCGGGCGATAGCCCGTGAACCGTGAAATGACCTGGGGTAGATGGCTGCGGTAATCTCGTCGGAGTTTAAGCCGGCTGGGTAACGATCTCCAGGACCACAAACTGCCTCTGGAATGGTTTGTTTTCGCGCTTGTAGGCCCCATGAATGGCAGTGGCATTTCCAACCAAGGTTTCACTTAAAACTCAAATCAAACGTGGCGCTCTTGCAACGATCGTTCAAAATAGTCAGTGTTCTCCGCAATCAACGCGGATTTACCATCTGGCTCACGGGCATCTCCGCTTCAGGCAAGACGACAATAGCCCTAGAGTTGGAAAAGGAACTTCTTTGCAACCGTAGAGCAGCAGCCTATGTCCTGGACGGGGACAGCATTCGTTGTGGTCTGAACAGAGATCTTGACTTCAGCGAACAGGGCCGTAAAGAAAGCATTAGGAGGGTTGCAGAAGTCGCCAAACTTTTCGCTAGAAGTACTTGTATTGCCATTGTCTCCTTTATTTCCCCCTTCCGTGAGGGTCGCGAAGCTGCTAGGCAGATCCACAAGGAACCTAATCCAGAGGGTACGACGAGCTTACCCTTCGTGGAAGTATTCGTCGATATTCCACTTGAAGTGGCAAAACAGCGGGATCCAAAGGGACTATATAAAAAAGCGCAGGAGGGTGCAATTGAGGAATTCACCGGTGTCAGTGCACCCTACGAGACCCCGCAGACACCGGAGGTGCATATTCGGAGTGATGAGCTTTCAATCCAGGAAGTCGTAGGGAAGATACTTGCGTACCTAGATGCAAGGAAATACTTTCCCCACCAGTGATACTGAAATCTTCTGTCTATTGATATATCACTCTTTCAAGGGCCTTACTTCCGCCTAACTAGACCATCAGCAAAGTATGTAAATAGTGCTTCTTTCCCCTTATTTATGTTTCGTTCTATTTTCCGGACCTGATCATGGCCTCAGGAACAAAGGGCCGAGCTTTCCTTCCCATAAAAAGGGACTTTACATTACCAAGCATTTTCAGACTGTTGTTGGCCCACGGGACACAGCTCTTCACACCCTTCTCATAGAGCAAGGGAGAAGGCTGGACGATTGTCGAAATTATCTAATTGGTTCTGTCTCCTACTGTAGTCTTCAGGAGATGATCTCCTCGGAAGTCACAAAGTCTTTGGACTTGCCGTCCGTTCTGCCAGGTACGGAGTGCTCCCATCCTTGCTTGTAATGACGCAATGCTTTAGCTCGTGGTGTTGATGATATAGATTCTCATCACTATGAAGTAATGTGGTCTGTGGCAGCCTATTTGACTCCTATGTTGCTTCTTAATTCTGATCATGGGTTTTTCTAGCTATTCTATCAACATCTGGTTCTTAACGTTGGTCAGGTTCTGAACGAATTGACTCCAGTTGCTACGTGACCAAATTGTATCTTTCATTTACGGCTATGAGTTCGCCGTCTCATACAAATATAAAACAACATCAAGGTCAGCTTGGACCTGGTGTGTCACGCAGTGAACCAGAAGGATCCAGCGGGGTAAGCATCCAATTCTCATGTATGGTTTTCAATGAGGTCTGTTAACATCGTGCAGAAAGGCCACCCTCTCTCTAAAGGGAAGCTAGCTGAACAGATACATTCGGAGAACCCTGGCATAGTACAGACAGCAAGCGGTCACAATCACGAAGAGAGCTTGGAAAGCCAGGAAGATACCCAGGGAAGACCGAAAGACAAGAAATAATTAAGTGCCACATGACTCTCATTTCTGGACTGTACTCCGGTTTCCCTCAGTGTTGTCTTCAGGCCTTCTGAATTATCAGAGAAGTATCTCTCATTGGGAAAGCTGCATCTACGAGCTCTTCCGGGGTTCTATTTGAGCTAGAAGCAGTTTAGCGTGGGGTTCATTCTCGGATCTGATAATTTTTAGAAATAGATCTTGCAGCTTGATAAGACAAGCCAGTGATGAGCTAGTGGCCTATTACCCAACATCGCAAAATCATGCAAGAATTTGTCACTTATAACTACGTATACATGTAGCCTCAGCAGGTGATAATACCGATCATTGGCGCTCCCGGCTTTGCCGCGATTGCCGCGCGTAGGTAGATCAGAGCGGTCGAGACACGAACGGATCCTACGTGTGTCTATCAACCGCGGTCGCAGTCGCCTCTCTGCGCCTTTCGACTGCATCGTCTAGCGCCGGTCTCGTCTTCAGGTCCCATCCGTGGACCTGTCTTACGGAGTACCTGGTCGCCGTCCTTGTCCCAGTCGGAGCGGTCGTAAATCCTTCTTGCCTTGGTGATGGGATTGCACCGGGCTCAATGGCTCTATTCCGAGTATGTTGCGCGATGATCCGACCCGTAATGTTCGTGGTAGAGATGACGCTTAACGAACAGGTCTGGCCGGTCCATTACAGTTTGTTCGATGGTGGAATTCCTTCCTAGATGGCTCAGCGACCAGAAGGTCGCCGTGCCTCGGGGGAGACAGCCATGTAGGCCATAGGCTTGGAAAAAATCCTCTACAAACTGGGGCTAGGTGTGGTTTCCGCCCCATGCTAGATAGCGGCGGTTTAAATCTCCCAAGAGCATGACGCTCGTTAGCCTTCGGTCGTTCTAGAGAGCGGTTATCATAATGTTCTAGGTGGCTGTGAGTGTCGGTTGCGCCGACACTTCGTCGGGCGTGTGCATTGGCACGGGCGGGATGTAGACTGAAAAGAGTAGGCTTTAAGAGTCGGCTTTAAGAGTCGGCTGTCCAGATCTTGATCGCTGTGAGATCCGGGTGGTTGCAGGGGATCTGTCAGTGTGAAGAGGTCAAGACTCTCCGATTGACGTAAACCAGGCTGCGAAAGCGAACCGTGTCACTATCGATTGTTGGCCGGTACAGCCGCCAGGCGCTGTGATTGACGTGTGTTTCGATACGCGGTGATGGAAGGTTCTTGGATCAGCAGTACGTCCAGGTTCTGGCTCTGATGGTCGTTGATGAGCGCTTCCACCCTTACCCCGATTTCGTTACGTTCAACTGTAGCACTCGATGGTTCGTCCAAATATTGACATTGGGCGGGGCTGGAGGTCGCGGAGATCAGACACTAACGGTTGCCGGTTGGATGTTCACCACTGCAGTCGAGGCATCGGGGTCTTACGTCCGGCGGGCATCTTTGCCGCTTCTGTTGACCAGCGCAGTGTCCACAGCGTGGTGTTTCCTTGCGCGACCGCACTAAGTGCCCAAATCGTTGACACCGGGAGCATCTCTTTTTCTTGACTCCACGACGCTCCATGCTGCCGATGTATCTCTGACCGACAAGGAGGCCGTTTTCCAGCATCCAGTCTGCTCTTTCTGCTGAGTCGAACCAGATGCCTAGGGATGCAAACTTTCCTAGCGCCTTATCTCTCTTCTTGAACCACGCCACCTCTTCGATTTGGAAATCTCGCTCGGTCAGTTCATTCTCCTCCATGCTTTTCTCAGTGGCTTGTGGATTTGCCTTTTCCAGATCAAAGTCTTCCGTTGGCGTTCGATAGACGACAATGTCGAAATCGCGGACCAGCCTTGTGTTGTTGTCCAGCTCGTTCAACCATTCAGGGTTGCTGCGGGCCGCGTTGGTCGACTCTTGATCTTTGAAGCAGATGACGTATCCGGTTTTCGTGGTGCCAACCCCGGCTACCTGGGCATTTTGTGTGGGCGGTGTGCTCAACGATGCCGTGCGGATGTGGGTGTTTGCGGTCTCTGTCGGGAGATATCGACCAAAGGGGCTCCCGTCGTTATGGTCATTGTTTCTCGGGTCCACAAACGATCGCTGGGTGCTGGTGCGGATGCAATTCTGGTCCTTGACCGGGCGTTGACGATTCGGTTGGGGCGGTGGGCTGTCGCCGCTGGCTGCTACCGTGGCCCATGATCTGGTCGGGGGCGTCGATGGGGCCGCTTCGATTCGCGCCCGTAGGACTCGCACTACCTCATGGAGCTTCTCGTTCTGATCTGGGAGAAATTTCTGGTTATGTTTGACCTCCTATATCTGGTTTTGGGTGGATTCGATGAGTGTAGTCTGGTGGTGGATGATGTCTTTCAGCGCGAGGATGAGCTTCTTCCACACCTCCCTGGTGGTGACTCGGCCGGCTTTCCGAGGGCATGAAGGCATCGCCACTTCGTGGTCGTTTGTTTGGGATAAGAGGTATGGTGGCCGTCACTCTGGGCTGGAACTCCTCGACTGAAGAGCCGTTCGTCGTTTCTTGGGTGCATGTGGGAGGAGGCTCAGGAATCCCCGCGGGTGGGTCCGCCATCGGTCCGTTCTTGGTCGCCGCTCGGTACACAATGACGACTTTATATCGCAAACTATATCAACAACCACAAGGTCCAACAGCTTCTCCGACTATTCAGAATCCCCGATTATAGAGAAGTTTTGTGCATATAAACCCGATGTCTTTTGCTGTAGTTCTTATCTTCACTTAGTCCCACTAAATGCAGACCCTAACTGTTCCGTAATCGTAGTGCTGTGTAACCGTCTGATCAGTAACCGACTGACCCCCCAGGTGTAACGCTTGTCCCCCGCCAAGCCTTTGATACTAAGCTAGTATCTTTGGGGTAGGTAACGAAAGAATAGACAAAGGAGAGCTGTGCACGAATGCAGAGCTCTTCATTGAGTGCTGACGAGTATAAACTAGAAATGTAACCAACGCTTGATTAAGTAGAATACGTAATCACGAAAGACTAATCTAAGTACATGAATGAGTGTCCCTATGTATCTTCCGTTCTCCTACCCTTAACCAAAATGGAATTTATCATAGTCCTAAATCCTGATATCTTGCATTACCAGAGCATTAGGATCCAAACTAAGACCCTTTTCACTAAGGATACTCAAAATATCGCAGTATAATCGTAACTTCTTGACAATACACCAGAGATTAGATGCGCTGAATCCCAGTTGACGTTTCACCTAGTATTATAACGAAGAATGACCCGTTACCCTAAAGGGTCTTTCCCCGCATTGCTCAGGGGGCTGGCCACTTATCCCCGACTATCAGCTTTGCAAGAAAAATGAGGGCATAAGTCCCTTAACTATGCCCGGATACTATCATTCAATGGCCGGTCACACATTGAGACAGCAAATAAGATATGTGAGAGCCTGCAATTGACCGTTTGCAGGAACAAAACCCCATGTACGACTTGAAATTCGTAGAAACTTCCGACGGAGGGGATGATAGCGTGTAACTGCCAATGGAAGCTTTTCGGGTCAGGAACTGACCCAAGGTCCTTGAGACCCGCGTGTAGTGAGTCAACGAATATTTTCGAGTCGAAACCTGGGACGGCTGGTGAAGTTGTTGCGAGAGGCCCACCAAGGTCATTGAGTCTTACGTGGAAGCCCACTCGGTGTGACGAGGTTGAGGTCGGTTGGGGATGCAGCGTGAGAAAGCCAGCGACGCCCGGGCAAGATCAGACGATGGCTTCGACACGAACTCGCGGTGCAAAAGGGCGATTTCCGAAATATACAGCGTCAAATGTTCAACTTCCGGCTTGCAGGGGGAGTCCATGACGGCAAACTGAAGGAAACTGTCGACCGTTAATGAGGACTAAATGTTTTTCATTTCATTAGTTTATGTCCCCCAAAAGATGAAGGCTGATATTTATTGTGATCAGCAGTTTTGGCCTTTGTGTGTGCTTGTGTTTAACCCAGCATTGCCCCAGTAATGCAATGGCGAATGTTTTGTACTGGCACTAGAGACTGATTAGAGTCTAATTTTGGGTTGATATTTTTGATTTCAATGTCTAATGCAACCCATCCAGCTTTGTACAATAACAGTACTCCTCTATTTTAATAAACCTAGATGTTCCAATGTCGAATAATCTTATGATGGACCGGCACTATTTTCGCAGTAGGAGTATTACTATGAAGGGCTCCACTAGATCCACTGTTCAGCGCTCTTTTCATTGAAAATTGGTGTTTTTCATGCTTTTAAACACTGGCATAGTAAGGCTATTGCAGATGCAACACAGGCTGGCTGCGGAAAATTTTACAAAAATCAAATTTTTGGCTGCACTCTCATACGTCAAAAAACATTCAAGAAGCGTACATCGAGGCCTGGATTTAGCTTAACAGGCATTTATTCATATAATCTTAGTGTTGTGCTTGAGAAATTAGCAAAAGATCATGCAGCAATTTTTTCTAGCACTGAGAGCAGTATGGAGTTTGTGGACTCCATTAGCTCTGGAAGCATGCCAAAATCTGCCCAAAAGTTTGCAGAGAAAAGGCAATATTATCGAGAACTATCAAAGAGAGGGCCTACCTTTCAACATAGGCTTGATAAGTGTGACGGCCTGCCTGCCTCTCGCGCCTACCTACCTCACGTGATGGCAGCTACCCTATCTGCGGATAGCGGCCGTTTGGAAAATGCAGAGCACTCGATTGGGGGATCTAGACCAACATTCTTACCAATTGAACCTAGACTCCCACTTGTATGGACGATCATCATATTCAGTTTCTTAGAAACTATTCTAGAGCATCTAGGCGCCACTCTGAACAATCCCCTCCCAGAAGATGCTTTTCCTCCGTACTTGGCTCCTTATGACGCTCCTAATCTTGTCGTATAGTTCGATAGTTGTACTAATTCTTTGCGTCTAAGATTCATCAGTCGACGTCAATTTACAATCTTCATGACTAAGACAATGAATGGATGGTCAAAGCAACAACAAACAATAACACTGGATTATGCCCACATCTAGAGACTCATGCCAGATCTGCAGTTATTGACTTCACTTACAACTAGATTATCCCTGTTCCCAACTTCACACGTCTCCCATGAGCTACGTAACTGATGTATCGTAGTGTTTGTCGATCACTTTCTTAGCTATCTGCCTAGTTATCTTTCCAAACTGTCAATGTCATGTGGCCTGGACCCATTTTTCAAGCGCCTCGAGATAAGTTATCTCTTCCTCACCTTAATCTCCCTTCGCTCTTCGCCCTTTTCTTTTTTTCTTTTTTTTTTGGGGGGGGTGCACCTGAACACCGAACTTATTTCCTGATTCGATCCACCTCATCATTTTACTGGGGGAAGGGGAACTCTCGAAAGTTTCACTGGTTTTTCGCTCGTTTCCCACACAATCATAGTCTTCGCCCTTGGGCCCCAATAATCTTCACCCCCTACCGTCAGTTATCATCTGTTGATCTACAACTTTAAATAGTCTTTTCGGCACTCTGTGCACTACGGTCATGACGCCGATTAGTCGCGACTTCAGCTGTTCTTGGGAGCATTGCAGAAAGGTGACTTGCTTCTTATTTTGATTAACATTAGGAAATGTTGGAAGTGTGGACTGATGCTGAACAAAATCTTGGTGATAAGTCTTTCAGTCACAAGTCAGACCTCTGCAGACACTATCGGATACATCTCAATGAGCGACCTTATCACTGCACTGTCAAGGGCTGTAATAAAAGTTTTATCCAACGCAGTGCATTGACAGTTCACTCGTGGACTCATACTGGGGAAAGGCCTCACATATGTGGCCATAAAGGCTGCTATAGAGCATTTGCTGATGTGCGCTTTCAATCCTGCTTTGCAGGCCAGTCACTAACTTTTTACAGTCATCGAGTTTAGCCCGCCATTGAAGGATCCATACAGGGGAGCGGCCATTCATATGCCGAGAGTCTACGTGTGGACGAAGGTAGGAATAGATCCGTGCTGTTTGGATCAGTGATTCTTCTGACACAAAAAGCCTCTGTCACAAAGCCACATTGACTAAACATCAATGCCTTTGCCATCCACCTGGATCAGCGACTTGATTCTTATCTGATGATGCAACCACAGAGCATTTCTACCAGGCGCCCAGTACCTCTCTGATACCGTATGACCAGTTTCTTATTGCGCAACAGCCCGGCTATCCGCAGTTTGTGATTCCAAACCATGGATTCTCTCCTTAACAAAATGTACTGGCCACCGAAGTTCCCGTACATGAATCGTCACTACTGATTGCAGCGAATCGTGTCCCAGTCACTTTTCTGGATATACAACACGCACAGCAACACTGCATACAGTCCATACGACTACAGTGCGAACAGAGCCGACCGAGCCATATGCTCCATGGATTCCAGCAGCCAGCTCTTCCTGACAGTCCTATTGCCGAGGGACATTCCCTGGCGGTCTCATACAACCCGAGCTATAATTATGAGCTGCTGAACCGGCCAGAAGGGACGGCTTGGGCTTCGTTGGGGTCGGTTGATGTGATGAAATCATACTCATTCGTCCCGGATACCGTCCTGGTTGCCTAAAGGGCCATTCTCTCCTACCTCTTTTGGCACAATGAGAGGCAGATATTTCAATTGACCACATCAGTCTCACGTGATGATGCGGGGAAAGACTGATCAAGATAGATATCGGCCCGACTACGCGAACCCCACCCGGCACTCTATATTAGCCACTGTGTACGCATAATTAAATAGACAAGCACTCGAAACACTCGTGCGTACACATACAGTTGAGAATATATCGCCTGCGGTTCTATAAAGGGTAATCTACCTGTAGGCCTCGTGCAGTTCGGATAATCGACTCTCCGGCTCCTCTGAGACCTCCGAAATCCACTTCAAGGAAAATAGACCTACAAGGAAGGATCACGCGATAAGGCTCACGTGACGTGTTCAAAGAAAATATACGGATATGCAGCAAAGACGGTATATCATCGATCACCTATACATATACTGACAACGGGGAGACGTCGATATTGGATCAGAACCAGCGAGTCGATATAGCCACGAAAGAGAGCAATAGCACTTGTATACAGTGATTAGGAAGCGAGGGACAAAACAATAGTAATAATAAGAGAAAGCAACTGCGCGAACTGAACATTAAACGACTGATTGATTCATTAAAGACTGTTTGCCGGACACGTCGTAGAGTCATGTCGGCTTCTTAAATACAAAGGATATAAGCCTCCAGATACAGCAGGGATCGACTCGACTGATTCGCTAGCAAAATAGGTGGCAAGGCCATGGGGCAAATCCCGACTACAATACCGACCACCGATCAATACATCGACCATAGGAAGATACACAGTGAACAAGAAAAAAAAGGAATACATTCAATTGCGCATCTTAGTATTAAGAATTGAACCAAATCAAGTCATTGTTCAGGACATTCTGTTCTCTCTTGGATCCACACGCACTGGATACAATGAGAAAGGCCATGAGTCAAAAGATCCATATTGTTGGCTCATCGCGTAACAGTCTCCAATAGTTGGACACAGCCTTACCTGAAAATGTGCATGGATACCGCTTGCATAACATCGACTTCTAGTATCCCCGTCCAACTGTCTGATAAGCCATACCTATATTGAGGGCTTTTTATTCCAGATGTCCAACATTTTGTTTGCTCATTCTCTGCTAGACAGGAACTTATCTGCTTCTTTTTTCTTTTGGAAGGATTTATCCTTTCTATTTTGGGACACACTTTGGGATTCGCTCCACTTGGTAGTGGCGGACCTCCACAATTGGTTGACAGCTGTCCAACATCAACCCAAAAGGGTCGCCGCAGAGCTGCCGCCACCCTCAAAAGAAAAAAAATCCATTATATGATGTATTGACAGTTGTCAGCCAATCGCAGAGGCTCCTACCAGGGTGGGGTTACCCCAAAGTGGAAATAGATCAACAAGCTTGCACAGATCATTTACTGTCCAACAGAGTCATTTCCATTCCTACTACAGCTAGGCGCTGGACAGGGACAGTAAAAGTTGTTGGTTAGTAGGACAGATTAATCTTTAATGAAAAGAGCACTGAACAGTAGACTTAGTGGAGCCATTCATGATGATACACCTAGTGTGAAAATAGTGCAGGTCCATCATGAGACTATGCAACATTGGAGCATTTCATTTATTTAGAGGAAAGCTGTTATTGTACAAAGTTGGACAGTTTGTGTTAGGCATTAAACATGAAAGATACCAATCCTAAAAATTAGGCTCTAGTCAGTCTTTAGTGCCAGCACAAAACATTCACCATTGCATTACTGGGGCAATGCTAGACCAAATTTTATCCTCTTGCTAGCAAGAAAGCGATACCCCGTTCGAAAAGCTGGTTCTCAATAGCAGGCCAGTTAATATTTGTCTTATCAAATCGTCGGGTGAATTTTTCTGGAAGCTGAGTAACTACTCCACATGGTAATATAACAGAATATTTTCGTGTCGGTATTTACAGCATCATAGCTTCCTCAACTTAAAGGTGGGTGCACTTGACCGAGAGGGCAAGACCTATCACCTACTTGTACAGCCATTCTCGAAGTCGGCTGACCTGCAAACACATGATGATTGTTTTCAGACCAACCAATGAATAGGATGAAATGCTTGTTAGGCTTTTATCTACAACTACTGTTCATTGCGGCCATTTTTGGTTAGTGAGTAAGCCTGCAAACCTTGTCGCCTTTTGATCATTATGGCGCTTCGCCGCATGCTAGAACCAATGACCATGAGGGCAGGGCAATCTGAGCAGGTACAAGCAACAACTGCTTCAGCATAGCACATAATCGGGTTCTTAAGTCACCAGATATCATTGATCTTAACGGTCCCGCTCACAAGTGGAAAGTCGTTAGATATAGTTGTGCTCTAAAACTTTTTAATCAAGGAAAACTCCGACAATGTATAATGATACCGAGCGAGGAACCGCACGTGAAGCATGCGTGGCCAAATAAATATGATTAGTCAGGATTGATCTCCTTTAATATAGGGGGCCCGTCATTTGTCCCGTTCCAGAATTTGGTGTGTTGCGGGCCTGGTGTCGGCCCAAGCGCGCGACCGCCGTCGGACGTAGATGGCAACTACTAATACACTGGGGATTTCTTCTGCCGGGTGGAGCTTTCCTATATTGGGAGCCACTGCTTTAATGGTCTGCTCGAGCTCTCTGAGTATATTTCAGTCTGGGCTCAGGCTCAGTAAGCCCACCTAGTATCATCACATGATCAAACACACAGTCCATGTTCTGTCTATACCCAACAGGGCATCTGGCCCCACAGTCCCTTTTTATTTGGTGAAATGATTTTTTGATGGCCCCCATTTCTTGGTCTGAATTTCTGCAATCATTCATGCTCCATTTTCCCGTCACCTCAAGCACGCGTTAAGGAAGGATGGCGCAGAAACTAAAGGGCTTGGATTCTCTCTGATTTTAATGGTGCAAAGAAACAGTCGCTGTCTACATATGATTCAACATCAGCCACATGTAAAGCCGCAAACATAAAGTGGCTTATTCCGGCCCGCATGGGGGTTAGATGTCACGGATCGGGAGAACCTGGAGTTGAAGGGGTGGAAAGAGTAGGGGGCTTCTAGGAAGGCTATGTCTCCAACGGATATAAAGGGCTAAATGCCAAGATGGGTAGGGGTAGTGAATACCGACCTTGATAGGCACCAGAAAAGTCATAATTTTCTCTAAACAAAGACTCTTCATTCGGCCATTTCTCCTTCAACCCAGATCACTATATCTGATGGCGGTCTAGTGGGCGCATCCCTCCTTTCTCCTCTCTCATGCGCACCTATATGTGCACATATTTGAATTGGCCGCAGCATTCAATGAAGCCGGTGTGGCCATTGGAGTGGCTTGTAATGCGCTTGCCACTCAGGAACTAATCAGCCTGTCGGCCTTGTGATGTCTCAAGCATGCCAATGCTGTTCCTATACGAGTAGTCTGATTCATGCTTGTCCAAGGTGAGGGTGCAGGCAACATTTTTGATGAAACAAATGACGAAACTCCAGGGCAATATATCACTTGTATCGTCCACCGTGCTGCTCTCCTGCGAGAACTCTTGGCCAATGTTCCCCAAGAGAGGATGCATGCTTCCAAAAAGCTCGACAAATTTGATTGGGACAGTGACGGGTCTGTCATGCTTCACTTCGCTCACGATTGTTTGAAGTGAAGTGGATCCAGGCGTCTCGGGGAGTCGATACGTCAGTCCTTACAAAGGCCTAATCCGAAAGGACTAAAGATCAGAGGATATAAACAGTTGCAATGGATGAAGCAAGACACTGTTATAGAGTAACTAGCAGTATTCGCCCAACGAGTGCTTGCTAAGGGGAAGTTCTATCTAGTCGTGGTGGCCGATACATAAACTCCAGCCTGCCATCGGGCCGACTATTATCCAGCGGAATCTTATCAGGATGGATGTAACTGGTCACGTGACCGACGAAATGCATCTTAAGTGCGATCACCACATTCCAAACCCATCTTTGTCGTCAGATCCAGTCCAATTCAATCCAACTCTTCTTGATTCATAACCCTTTTCTATCCAAGAGTGAAACGTCTTCTCCGTTTTAGATCTCGGCGGAAATCCAACTCCCCAGGAGCAAATCCTTGAATCTAAATGCTCAGCAGTTGTGGTATTTTGTGAGGTTTGGCCGTCAAGACGCCTTTTTGAGACATTGTTGAAGCTAAGATATCGACGTAGGTTTGAGCATTGAAGCCATCCAATGTGAACAAGACGTCTATCACCATCTTCCAAACATCCAACGACCGATGCGACGGTATTGTCAACTGCCTTTGTTCCTAAGAAACTACTCAACTGACCTACCTACATGGCAAGTTCGGGCAATTGATGCGACTCACTACTCGCTCGACTTGCAAATGATTCAAAAGGGGTTGAAGATGTTTCCCAGCCCTAACTGCAAATTATGCTTAGTATTGCTAAGTATGTCGGTAGAGATCGAAACGAGCCATATACTGATTTAGTGTGATTAATTCGAATTGTATCAATATAGTTCTGGCTTGGTTGCCTAACTTTGTTCTGGCCGTGCTCCAAGCACCACTGCAGGTTCTTCTGTACTGCCATGTTCAAAGCTGTCCAAACGTCAGCATTCATCTGCGTGGTAGGGGAGGTAGCCTTGCCATAGGAGTCCGAGCCCTCCTGTTTCAATAAGCAGTCTCATCCCATTCGCCAGGGGCTGCTCCGCCCATCTCAATGCCAAAGCAGACAAAATGTGTCCGTGGGCCACGCACACAATATCTCCAGGATCTCCCTCCTGTGACTGGAGAAGATGCTTCATTTCCCTAATCAAGTCGTCTAACCTGGCAGAGACTTGTTGTGGGGACCTGAATGATACAAAGTCGCGTTAGTATTAAAAACATGATATCTTCTGCTTTCAACCGTCGGGAGGACTTACTCTCCACGCTCGCACCCATCCCTCCAAATATTCCACGGCCGATTCTGATCTAGATTTTTCGAATTCCTAAGCTTTCGGACCTCAGCGACAGTTAAGCCCTCGTACTCGCCGTAGTCCCATTCCTGCAGTAGCTCAGTGACGGCCACAGGAGGATGCGACGGCGACGGCGACGGCGGCAGCGTGGAAGATTCGGATGGAAACGAAACTCCCAGATCCAACAGTTCGAGCGTTCGTCGTGCTCGCACTCGAGGCGAGCAATAGCTTCAATTGGTAAGTATGGAATACAAACCGTTGGTGGCGGAGATGATGTCTCACATGTGGCTGATTTTCTTTCGCTGAATCAGCTTGTTATCACCAACGAATAATTTTGCGGCAGCTTTCACTTGCTTCTCGCCATTTGATGTCAAAGAGACTTCGGTGGATCCGGTATGCTGCTGATTCAAGGACCATTCGGTTTCCCCATGGCGGAAGAGAAAGATTCGTGATGTCATATTGTTATTGTTCGATAAAGAACACTCTGCAAATTATAGACCTGTAGAGAAATTGACGCTGCTGTGTAATAGGGAAGAAAGTACTGATGAATTTAAGTCAGTTCCTTATGTTCCTGAAAACAGGCTAAACAGGCTGGTTGCACTCCGGTGGTCTATTTCGTCACTGGCGGGCTTGATTCCCACCCAGTCCACGGCAGAGGCGGTAAAGCCGGAGCCATTAACGCATAAGTTATGTTGTCATGGTTCTGTAGTTATCCGGAAACAGACAAAGGCGAAGGCAACGCTACAACTACAATACATGTAGCTGTCAGGCCCACGGTATCTACCACTTGGAGGGGAGCAAAACCCTAGTTCGCACAGACAGCCTCTACTCGCTCAGCGTGATACAAGAGGCAGCATTGTCAGGCCACCGAAATTGCTTTTTAAGTTTATAGTAGGGATAATCCAACCTAAGAGCTGGCTTTGTGGTGGTAAAAAGCATCAGATCATGGTATTGACTCGCTGGAACTATAGCCCCGGTGATATCATTCCCGTTTTGCCCGAATTTCCCGGGACAGCTGTGGTGATTAACGGGAGACCCTTTGTGGTGTTTCCGATGACAGCACCTCTAGGTCTGTACCGTCGGATAAACAGTTAACAGTGAGTATAACGGCCCGTTGATCTAGTTACTTGTGGCCGATGATAGAACGCCCCTTTGTTTACTGTAGTGTCATAATAGGTACAGTACAGCGTCATAATTATGTGGTAGGATGCTTTCAAGGCCAGTTATTTAGGTTGTTCAGTCATTGAACCTTTTACTTTATGAACGTCTGCCCATTTGGACCCGCTGCTATCCAGTCAAGCGTTCGTCCTGTGCCTCCTGATATGAGTGTACGTTTCAGAGGCCCCCGAGAATCAGCACCCAGTGAGTGGGAACTGCAATGTAACGAAGCATCGACTGCTCATCTAAAAATTGACCCAATGACTGAAAAACTGCATTGCCTGCTTCAAGGCCTTTCGAACAACATCATCATTATACCAGCAATTACTGTGCGAACATACTTTTCATTAATCTTGCACTAACTACTGGAGTCCGCAATCAAGCCATGGAATGTTTCTGCTGTAAACCCGGCACCTGTGAATTGCCGCTTCCGGTTAGTTTTGCCGTTTTGGGTATGGTGTCCCAATATGCCCATCTGTAATGACCACTGCCCGCCCAGAGAATATAAAACCTGACCTCTTGCTGTTCGCTCACTCCATCCTTCCAATTTCTTCATTTTTTTTTGCCTCCCCCCTCTCTATTCTACACCCACCCGATATCGCCTGCATGCGCTTGTGGACCCCCTTTTCCCCTCTTCCCGCTCCTTTTTTATTTTTTGAGTTGCAAACTGCGGCTGAGCACCACTGTCTCCACCTTCATTACCATCCCTCTTGACTGCTGAGGTGACATCAAAACATGGCAGTCCTCTCTTCAATGAGCAGACTGGCAGTCTCTGGACGTGGTTGACACAGCTTTGGCTTCCTGGCCTGGGTTAACTTATACTGATTTATGGTCTTTTGGAATCTGACATTTGTCCTGGTATGCCTTGGTACCTTTGTTTCTACATCTATAGAAAATTAACAGCAGTGCGGTCTGCCAACTGTTGACAGATGCCAGCTGTTTTCCAACTGTCAGAAAACTGCCTCATCTCGCCCCCACATTGCCTCCCGTGCAAGGCTCAGCCGCTCAATGACTGCTGTTGCTGTTTGAATATCCAATGGCAAAAATGCCTCATCAATCATCAGCAACCAGCATTCTGTGGAAGCCCAGATTCCAAGTTTCTGGGCTTCTGCCTGGAAGCATGGTGTCAGCTGTGCCTCTCTTCTTTCACTGTCTGGGTCAACCAGATGTCTCAGTGTTATGCATCCCGCCCAGAATGGTCAATGAACGCAGGCGCGAGGAAGACATCAGCAATCGGCTACCCTTCACGAAAAAGGCTGTGACATGGTTTGAAAATGTGCGGCATCTTCTGAATGGTTTTGGCAATGATTGAATTGTGCTGGCCGAATTGGAATATGGATGGCAGGATATAATGATAGCTGTTGAGGTGCTGGTGAACATGCCTGGCCTTCTCAGGAAAGGGTCAGCGGGTTTCCATCACTTCTTGATCAAAGTCCCAGTAGGATTAAAAAAAATGTAAGTTTCAGATCCTTTTTCTACTCCACTGTCGTCTTCTCACTTTTCTCTACACCTTTGCTAACCACTATTGTAAACATTAACACAAAGTATAGCAGCAATTTAATATAATCAGTGTTCGCGTTGTCAATTTGTGTACTTTCACAAAATATTGCTGTGTTTGTGCCAGCACTAGCCTTTATGCAAAGAAGGGTAACAAGGTCAACCACAAAAGCCATGGCACGTAACACGCGATGTGACCAAGTTGGTGATAGCGGCCATTGTACGGGCACATCTTCTATTGACCTCACTGATCAGGTTGGCAAAAAGCATCAGCATCAGAAACCCCCCCCCCCTATGCCACTGGCGCTATTTCTGCAAGCGACTGCAATCCCGTGCTGTTTGATGTCTCCCCTGAGAACCAAAATATCCCAGGACGCGCCGTTCTTACTGTCCAATCTGATCCAATCTGATGGGTTGAAACCGGCTTATTTCTTTACCTTCATGCCAGGGCCAATCCCAGAATTATCCCCACTGGGTTCTTACTGTCGCCGTGTGGATCATGATGAATCAATGTTGGCTGAATCCTTGGCCACGTCCAATGAAAATGCGCGTCTGGTGTGACTGAAGGAAAGAGGAGGGATGTTGTGGGCGGAAATTGCTGAGCATTTCCCTGGCCGAAGTTTGTTGTCACTTCAAGTCCACTATTTGACTGAATTAAAGCAAAAGGCCACTGCTCGCTCGCGAAAATGACAAAGATGTTGATAGGAAGCCCTCCAGATAATTCATTCCATTGCCTTTGATGCTCCTTGGACTGGTAGCCAACCCTGATTGCAAGATATCTATCCACCAAGGCCAGTGCTTGCACTGTCTGCCTCACCAGATCAGCCAGATGGGGCCTCAGCTTGCAACCCCTCGATCTGGTTTATGAGGGACAGCGCGGAGAGACTGTTGACTGTTCCCAGGCTGATCTCTTGAACATCCATGCATGCAGTGGCACATGAAGCCCTCCAGCCTTGCCATCATCTGAGGTCCAATCATGAAATGTCACATGGGATATCACACACCAGAACCATGTCCAATCACTTCCCATGGCTGATGGTCCTTGGGTACATAAAGGGCGCCCTTCCCCCGGCTGGTGGCACTCTTTCATTTCCTCTTTTTCTCTCTCCATGTCTGGCTGCATCATTTCTTTGTGTGACCTCCCATTTCTGCAACACTGACAGCATGATGGAGTACCATCCAAATGCAATTATCATACCCGATGATGAAGAAGCATGAGGTCTTGAACAAGGTTGCTCATGACCTTTGAGGGCTTCTTGGCCTGATTACAGTTACCAAGGATGGGAAGACACAATGGATGATGCAGCTGCTTCTGATGATGTGACTGATGATGCAAACACATTTCCTGCATGCAAATGCAAAAGAGGCATGATGGATGGGGAGTCTATCACATCGATTCTGGTATGAGCCTCTGACCATGATCTTCTTCCTTGGCTAACAGATTTGTAGAAGGATACCAGCAAGAAGCTCCAAAAGACACTTGAGTGCAAAGTCCAACAGCTGCAGGAGAAGCTGTGTGATTCTCATTGCAAAAACCAAAAGCTCCAGGAAGAGCTTCAATGGGAGCAGGAGGGGCATCAGAAAACCAAAGAGGAGCTTTGCCAAGCAAGTCAAAAGCATATTCTTGAGTGCAGAATCTGCTATGAGCAGCCAGATTGCTGGGTGACCCTTCTATGCGGGCACCTGTTTTGCAAGAAGTGCATAGAGGAGTGGATTGGAAATCTGGAGATGCTGAACACATGTCCCACCTGCAGGAAATCTATTACAGGGCATGTGGAATGCAATCCATATGCAGGATGAATGGTTTATGTCTTTGTTCACATGTATTTATGGTCTATGGAGTGTTTACATAGTACATCCAGTGATTTGGTTAAATTATAGATGATGTTTAGGATATAACTTTAGTTGGTATCATTTTTAAAAATTTTTGAAGAAAAAACAAGTAAGGGTCTTTTATTGCAATATAACTCAGTATACAGGTACAGTATTTAGCAGACTGTTGTGTGAACAGAATATCAGCTTATCTAGCTGATGAGGGCAATTTTTGTACGCATCCTGGAATGTTGTGGTCAGTTTCGAGGAACATCCAGGCTCCTGGGAACTGACTGGCTGATTTCTGGGGACGGTCTCACTGATCCAAGGAATGTCTGGTTTATGCCAAGGAGCCGGTGGTCCTAATCCCAGGAACACCATACCTTGCACAGCCAAGGCCAGCACTGAATGAAATGTTAGGCAGCGAAATCCATGGATGAGTCACTTATCCTCTCAAAGTCCACACCACCCTCTAAGTTGACTGCGAGTCTCTGCAATGACCAGGTTCGTTGGGACCCCAATGTTTCAGGATGCGTTTCAACAGGGATTGTAGAAAGTCAGAGAAGGTGAAGAATGGTGGTAGAAGAGCGGCTTGAAAGATAATGTCTATTATCCTCTCCTTCAACTTTACTGAAAAATCATCTTCTCTATTCTCCTACATCCCCAATCAATGCATGTCTCACATACTTTTTACAGATATCCCCTGAAAATATACACGCAAATAGACAACTTGCCATGAACCTCGCTGCCTCTGTAGTCCTGTCTGAGAATAAGGGAGTTCTCGAGGCATTCATGGTTGCATCGGGCAATGGATGGGAATGGTCTGTATGGAAGTATGTCATGATATGGTGTTACATATAGCCCTAGCCGCTGTTAATGACCCACATGGGTTTAAGAGCCTTTTTGGCTCTTAAATCATAGCCTTGTGGCGCAGCACCCCCTCAGAGGTGGCTTCGCTTGGACTCTTTCCCTCATCTCCCTGACTAGACCATGCGGATCGTGATCAATTGACGTTGGCTGGATCCTCAGCCACGATTTCGGGTAAATCGCGGCCGTATATGTCCGATGAAAACGCGCGTTTGGTGCGACTGAAGGAAAGAGAGGGAATGTCGTGGGTCGAGATCGCTGAATATTTTCCTGGTTGAAATTTGTCGTCACTTCAAGTCCACTATTCAACCAAGTTAAGGCAAAAGGCCACCACTCGTTCGCGGAAACGACGAAGACGCTGATATAGGGAAACCTCCAGATAACTCATTCCACTTCCTTTGAATACTACACGTTTAGATGGAAGAGCGGCTATTATAGGTTATGGATTCTCTAGATGCTGGCATGTATTGTCCTCATTGGTAAATAGTACGAAGTCGTTTTGGCCGCCGTGTCTCCGCCTCACATGGCCTCTTTGGTGGCCTCCTTTGCTTTTTCTTTGGGTCCAAATTGGCACTGTGAAAATCAATAATCATGGCCCTCCGCAGCTCAGAGTTCCATAGAATATTATCCGGTCGAAGGTCCCCATGCAAAACTCCAAGAGAGCAGATCTTCTTTACAGATCTTGAAATCTCATAATTCAACTCTTCCTCATTAAATTCTGAACAAGAAGGCATATTCTCAATACTGCTGATAGGCTCCCCTCCCCACCCCATGAGTAGCATATGCTGAATTTTCCTGGCGCCATGGAGGAAGTAAGTCTTTGCCATATCGATTGCTCCAAGGAAAACGGGGACTGCAGACCCTTGAGCTTGCCGCAGGACATGATATACATCAGCTTCACGCAAGAGCTCTTGCCATAGACAAAAGGTCGTGCCTTTTCCAACAAGAGTATAACCATATGCAGCACAGGTGAGCTTGAACGGCGCTCCTGATGCCCCACAGCCTCCCATTGGCGTACAGTTGCGGTCGACATTGTCATCCAATTGTTGTTTCATGAGCTGCACCAACGTTGGGGAATTGATTATGTGTCGCCCATTGTCTCCACCTTGCCTATGAAGCACCACATTTGGACAGGCATCATTGAGCAGACCACCCCACTGCAGGCCCAGCAGACAGCGCTGTGTACAAAAACGTGCATTGTGCTGCCCATGTTGACTGTCTGAAATATGTTGCGGACCCGCCTGATGTACCACTCGTTGGACCGGTGGAGACGAATTGATCTCGCTAAAACCACGTTTCTGTCGAGCTGAAGCTTCTACATCAGAATCAGAGTCCGAATGATTATCCTGATGTGTTGTGTTAGGAGGTGCACAGCCAGGCTGAGACCGGGTTGGCACTCGGCGTCCTTCAGCCGTGGGAGATCCCGCTGAGGATGATGATGGGCCGCAGAGAACCCCACCCTTGCACAATCCACACGCTGGCAACTGCTGTGCAGCTGACAGGAATACCTTGAGCTACTGCTGGAAAATCATGAAGCGCAACGGCTTACTATAACAAGAGACTACACGTGATCGTATCGCATATTCGACACGGTCACGTGGTGTCGGAGCGTGGCTTCGCGTTTCGTTTATGTTCTTTATGACGTAATATCATGCAACAAATAACTATATCCATGGGCATGAGTTTCGGTTAAAGACAGCAGTGTCCACAAGACACCGACCAAACCGACTGACTGCTGGTCACCAGGCCATAGTCCTTTGCTGGATTCTTTTTCCACGCAAGAAAATGAGACTTCAGCTTCTTCGGGAAGCGAGCCGTATCCGAGGAAAGACGGCGTTCTCCCCAGAACGCTCTTTAGATCGAGGCATTTAGACGGAAGAAGAAGCGTAGCATCAGAATCTTTGAAATCCTTGAGATAGCATGACCATTGACGATAACTGTCGTCAAGTAGTCGGTCAGGATTTTCTTTTCTTGGGCGAACGGTGTCATTCATGTCACACGACATGGTTTAGTATGACCGTGATGCAAGCGGAGCACCAGACGAGCAAGCGTTAAAAAGGTCCTCATTCAAATAAAGAAAAAAAGAAAAGACGAGTTTGAAACTGCGGTATATTATAAACAATTTCGCTTTCATAGCATGCTATGGGAGCCTGTAGATGATAAGCGACCATACGTATGGATTGAACAAGGGGCAACCGCATCAGACCTTACACGTGACTCTTGGTCCTTATTGATGAGGATTTAGATCGGACCGAATGACTTAGTTTTCAGCAAGCTCCTGCGCGGGAGCTTTTGCCAGCATGTATGATAGAATTAGCTTAGCTACTAGGTAGGCAGTTTCCGCTCTGCCCGTCGTATATTCCGTTCCGGGATCCCCGCGGGCACGTGACTAGCGCGTGTCCCACACCGACGTTAAATAGCAACTACTACTACTACTACTACCGAATCATCACCTTTCTCACAACTCTCATCGTCCGAGTCACCTCGTCCC
>PQME02000242.1:0-27556 GCA_003004525.2 Aspergillus sp. MA 6038 | reverse complement strand
TTTTTTTTTTTTTTTTTTTTTTTCACACATTGTTTGGGTTGCTCCAATACGCTATTCTGACATCCTAACAAACCTACCTTCATTTGGCCTTTGGCTGGCGACTTTCATTCCAACTGACCAGCTTTATCTGTGGTGCCAAGATTTTCTACATGCTTTGCGCTTCCTCTTCTTCCACATCCACTTAACCCTTAGCTTTGCGATTCATTCACTTTACTGCCTGCCCTGTAATTCACTAATCTGGGCACGGCACTCCTAGACGGAACTGCAAGTTATATCACCATACCACTGCTGAGTCCCAAGATACGCGTCTTGAGAGATGGCAAGCATGGATACCAGCGCCGCTGAGCGGCTTCGAAGACTGCAGATGGTGAGTTATTATTTACTTTTCTCTGTCCCATGGGCTGGCACGCCATCAGATTACTGACGCTGATCTGAATGTTGATAGGAGGATCTGGGTACCGCCAGGCGTGAATACATTTCAACCAACGACAGGAAACGGTTTTTAGATACAGGACTTGATGAGCTGGATGCGACTAGAGTGGCAAACCAGGCTGGCTCGGAAGCACATCGGGCAGCTGAATTAAATAAATCGCGTCTTGCTAGTTGGGCAAGTGAGTATTGTTCCCGTATATGACCGACCTTGGTTTGAAAGCCTCAGCTAATACATACGACAGATATGCATAAGGAGCTTGACGACACTCAAGATCTAGAGCGTCTAGACAATCTACTTGATGGACAAAGCCATCGTGCGCAGTTGAGCATGTTGATACGTGAAAGCGGCGGTCAGGCTTACACAAAGGTTATGAACAAGAAAGACAACTTCCTCAAGGTCGCGGAAACGGATCACCGTGGAGGACCTTCATTTGGAAGGGGTTCATCTGGAGGTCGCGGTGGTGGTGTCATAGGCACACGAGGCCGTCAGACATGTCCGACCAGTTACAGGTAAGTATCCAATTCCACTGGCCATTGGCGATGGAATACTAAATGTGGGAAGCAGGGGCTCGTCTAGGACCTCAAACCAGGGATCTGTCAGAAAGTTGAGTCGACATGTTGTTGAGACGCCTCTGAGTGGTAGTCGCTTGGATCCTTCCCTCGACTGCAACAATAATCCGAGTAAGAACCGAGATGACAAGATTAAATTTCGAGGAAAGGCTTGTAAGTGCTCGATCTGAAATGGTCTCCGTACGCACATCTGACAATGCAGATGACAAACAATCGGCACGAACAAACCTTAGAACTAGGCGGCCTATGTAAGTGGACCCACCGACCGTCCTGTACTGCATTAGAGCTGACATATAAACTCAGCGTCGGTGATTATGCGCGCATTCTTAGCCCTCCTGAGAGCTTCCTGGCCATAGCTCGTAGTAGCTTGGCCCCGGCTAAGCCATCCAACGATGCCTCCGCGGCCGCCCCACAAAGCCCTAATGTCCCGCAAGGTCCTATGATGATTAAGGCTGAACAACCTCAAATGGAACCGCGAAAATTTGACCAGGAAAGTCCTGTCTCGCACGAAAAGGTCGTCCGAGGCGAAAAGCCTGTTGCTTCCCCTCGCCTACAAAGTGGCATCGAACCTATTTCGACTCCAAAAACCTCTTCATACGAACTTAAGGTTCCAAAATCAAGTGTGTCTGCTGTGCCTGCTCAATCAGCAGAGCCACCTGCACAGAACGACAATAACAAAGACTCGGGGGTAATCAACTTCAAACATCCCAAGTCTCCTGCAGAAAGAGACGAGGGGGATGCAACCGTAAACTCACGAGCTACAGGCAATATTCCCAACGCGCGGCAGCCGGCCTCATCAGACTGTATATCCTCAGCGCCCAAGGCGGAAAGTAAACCTGTCAGTGCTGAGCCAGAAGGTGACTTACTGCTTGACTTTGGTACAACACCACCTGAGCCAAGCCCCCTGCGTGAGAAGCAGCTCAAGAGTCCGGCCTTTGAAGATCTGAAAGGAATCGATTTCAAGCACTCTACGGAGTCTACTTCTTCGGCAGGTACCGCGCACGAACGGTCTAGGTCCAAGAAGACTCCGAATGAACTAAAGAAGGCTGGATTCTATAAAGGAGTCACCTCATCATCCTCTAACCGAACCAGCTCTAGTGATTATGAGCGTGAGATCTTCTTTCTGAGCGCCTTCTTAGAAAGCACAACCCTCGGAGATGAGTACTGCGAGAAATTGAAGAAGATCAGGGCAGAAATTGAGGAAAAGCTTCGCGAGAACCAGCAGATCTCTACCACTCACACGGAAAGTCAACTTCAGGAAGCTGCTAGTGAGCCTCAGAAGACTCCTGTATCCAGCGCGCAGTCAGACATCAATGCTGAGCCAAACACGATTGCAGCTAAATCCAAGGCGACACCGGAGATTCAAATTCAAATCGAGGGTACACTCACCAAGCATGCTAAAAAGCCGTCTGATTCGTCCCTTGACAACAGCGACAGTGCTCACAGACTTAGGCAGGCAGTCAATGCCGCTCCATTTTATCCGCGCTCCGGTAGCTTTAGTGGGTATCGCTCTCCAATAAATAGCATTTCAAGTGATTCGACGTCTCCTCCGCCTACGCCTATTCCCCCTCGATCTAAGGCCATCCCAATCGGCAGACCATCTCCTGTCCCAACCGAGCCACAACAATCCACTGAGCATATCTTTGGAGACCATTTGCTCCCTGGTAGACATTCACGAACGGCGTCTTCTTTGCGGTCTTTCTCATCAGCATCACATACTTCCACGAACGGTAAGCTCAATTAATGATTTATTGTCTCTTAGTCGTACACGATACTCATTTTAGTTTAGATCCCAGCACTCAGAGAGTGAGCTTTTCAGTCCCAGCTCGTGGCTCTGTGCTAAAGAATGTCAATATCCTGGATTTTGGAAACAACCGTGATATCGAGCCAGTCACTCAAACAGAGGCGCCTAAGGACATTATCGTGATCAAGAAGTCTGACTCTAGTTGCGTGGACGTCCCATCTCCCGTTTGGTCAAGCAAAGAGGAAACCCAGTCAACTCCCCAAACTGCTAGCAATGCAGAGAAGGTAGAGGCAAAGCGAGATTCGCTGCAACAGTCTATACACGCGGCAAAGCCGTCTATTCAAGCGAGCACGTCGAACAATACCCCCATGGTGCAAAAGACTGGGCCTGCCATTTGTCCGAGTCTTACACCTCGTCCTGGTGCAAATCCGGTATCACCGAAGAGCCCACTGACCATGACTCCAAAGAAGGAACTGCTAGCGACGCCGAAGGCTGATTCAATCCAACAGACCATCCACACAGCTGAGCCTGCTCGTCGAACGGACTTCTTTGGCAATGATTCTGTGTCGCGGAATGTCGAATCTCCCATTCGTGTTAATCCTTTACATGCTGAATCTTCGGTGCCAACGAAGAGTCCACCCGTTAATATGGTCAAGGATCTTCCAGGTCCAAAGCCAAAGCTTGCTTCTATAAAGCAATCCATTTACGCTGTTGCAGGAGCGCCGCCGTCAAAACATCAACCCAGCATGTCGATGCCGAAGAGGGTAGACCAGAACGTGAATCCATCAAATCGCTCGATTTACGCTGCTCCTCCGGAGACTCAGCATGGAAAATCTTCATCCCGTCTTAGTGGCATTATGGCTTCCAGATACGCGATGCCCGAGGATTCCGAACCTTCTTGCTGATCTCAGCCTGCTTCGAGATAAGACAATTCCGGTCGTTTGATTCGTTCCTTTTACTGTTTGTTGATAAATTTTCCAGGCTTTCGCTCTTCACTATTTTCGTTTCTTTGTATATTCCTTACTTTAATGAGGTCTACGCCTTTTCATGCCGTGTATGATTGCCTTTTCATTCCACTTCCCTTTGTATTTCCTCCCTTTCCTTTGTATTATGTTGTGTCTTCCTATTCTTCTGTGAGTGTCTAAAGTAATGATATTAGGATAAATGGAAAATGGTCGTTCTTCACCCGATTCCAAGCCTAAAGTCTTCCATGCCCTACCGCCAGTATTTTAATTCCGCCTAGAACGCATCTCCTTTTGGGGTCAAATTGACGTGGCCTACGAGGTAAGTGACATCATGCCCTAGTTTATGGCTTGCTTTATATGCTTTGCTAACTACTGCGGCGCAACGGAAGATCCACACGACACAACACGAAGCCCTATCAATCTCCACGCGCTTCATTCAACCTTTCGAGTATATGTAGGTACATATTGCCAGACGAACAGATACCCCAACTACAGCCCTACATGAATAAAACAAATAGACTAGAACCAACAGCCATGACTCGTCCTACGGACCCGAAAATCGAAGCATGGCGCAAAGAACGAGAGGACCGCGCTAGGGCCTTTAATGAGGAACAAAGGAGGCACGCAGAACAGAGGAGATGGTTTAATGAAGAGCAAGATAGGTTCATGTACGAGGAAGCTAGTAGTGTGCAGCAGGGGCAATTGAAGGCTCAGAGACGGCGAGAGCAGCGAATCCAGCAGCCGCAGCAGGAGAAAGGACAGAAGTAGCAGTCGGAAGGTTATCACTGCTGGTATTATCTTGTTCTTTGTTTTTCTCTTTTCGATAACCATGTGCTACCAATGTAATGAGCCTTTAATATAGGCGTCGAGCACACCGAGGAAACCCTACTACTTATTTGGGGAGTCGGATATAGCAAAGTTATAGGGTTTCGGATTGAATCTTGCGCTAAAAAAAGCAGATGGGCCAAGACAATCTCAGAAGTCCCTCTCAGGTATATATGTAGCTATAAATCGATACAAGAACGAATGACGCCGTCTTTAATACTCGAATCCATTTCCTCCTGATCGCTATAACGCCGAACCGCTCAATCTAAAATGATGAAACAGTGTCCATATGTCCATATAAAAAGGTATGCCAAGTCAAACGAAATAATTCAGAGCATCACTGCTGCGGCGGTACCTGCTCCTGCGGTTGCGGGTTTGACTCTCCCGCATTAAACCTCGGCCGTTTAGGGTCGATGGTGCCCGGCACAGGGCTCCCTTTGCCAGTAGAAGGGACAGTTGCATTAGTCACATCGTTCAAAGGAGGCCTTTTCCCGTTGGCATTCATGTTCTGCGGTCCAACGCTACTGGCCCGACTTGCAGCGGTGGCGGCGGCAGCAGCGTTCGGTCCACTTCTGGCATCAACGTTCGGCCGCGTCAATGGTCGGTAAGACGATGTCGTTTGGCCTCTGTTCATGGGACTTCCAAATCCACCGCCACCCGGGACACCGATCTTCCGCTGCGTGTCTTGTGACGGGTTGACAAAATCCCGCGTGTTATTGGTAGCTGGCGATACACCGGTGACCATAGGCCTGGATATTGGGACGCTCTTAGAATGGTCGACGCCTGCGGTTTTGCGGATAGAGGGACTTTGCGCATGGGGGTCGAACTGTGGAGCTGCGGTCGGGGCACTTGAGTTATCTTGTAACAGATCAACTGCTCGAGCTGAAAAGAATCCAACAGACGGCGAGCCATTTGGTGGAGGCATGTCCATATTTGGACCAAGTTCCCGCTTAACGGGTGGTTGGTTACCTGAATTCATTGAGCCCATATTCTGGTTAGGTTGCTGTTGACTTGGTGGCGCTGTAACTTGGTTCTGTAAGTTCTGAGGCTGTGCGTAAGGAGGCCGCCTTTGTCCCAAGTTGGGGTCATTAGTGGCAGGTACCGGTGCTTGTCTGGGCGCCGGTATTGGATTCCATGGCCTTTCGGGTTTAGAAGGCGTGACAACTGCTGAGTTCGGCCTCCCAGGAGGACCGGGCGTATTCACTGTAGGCCTTGGTAGAGCGTTAGGGTCGTTTGTGACTGGAGCAGAAGGTTGTAGCTGCTTCTGCGGCTCCGGCTCTAGGGTGACCTCATCTGGATTACCATTTGCAGCGACTCCAAAATCGGCTTCATCAAAAAGGTCACCTACTATCGTTAGCATTACCCAGGCTAGGAGAGGCTTCCCTTTTGCATACTTCCAAACTCTCCATCTCCGTCGAATGTACTTGTGTCCTTTGCTTTCTCTGGTCTTCCAACCTCCGCCGGACGAGGAGGAAGGTCATCATCGTCTTGGGGGGAAGGCTTAGGCGGAGCGGGTTCCTTTTTAACCGGAGCGTAATCAGGATGACGATGTAGATCGTTGGGGTCCCATCTTGCCTAGTTATTCTCAGTAAGTAACAGATATACTGCATCCACAAGGCTAACGTACAGGAGCCGATTTCACTTTTGTGACCTTCGAAACATAGTCTTTGTCGTAAATGCAATTGCCCAAAACATTGCCAAAGTTCCTTAAAGCACGCTTCAGAGCATCGGTTGTCCCTTCTTTTTTAGCCTTCTCAAAGGCAGCAGCTTTGCCTTTGCAGTTCTCGATGTGTCCGTAGCCAATATCCTATCACGATTCACGCAACATTAGTTTCCGACTATCCCATGAAACTGGATATCCTGAGGGGCACCATCATACCTCATGGAAAGTCCCATCTTTTAGCGTAACTCTCATTATAACAGACAATCCCAAGCTGATTTTCCCAGTGTGTTGGCTTTCCTCGACCTATACAAAATTCATGTTAGCCCCCAACCCCACAACTATCGAACCTTGAACTCAAGCCATGAAACGTACAAAATCAATCTGAATATTCTGAATAGAACTCGACCAGCCATTAAACCCAAACACCTCATTGGCAAGATTAATACACTTATCGGCGGAGAGATAATGGACCCTCTGTCCCGCCGCACCTGGTCTCGACGAAATGTATTCCGGTCCCAATTTCTTGTCAAGCCGTGCTTGGAGCGTGGCGATCTCCTTAGCGGTGTACTCGCTCATCCGGCGTTGGGGTTCTTCAAATGGGTTGCTCGACATCGTTCCGGTAGTGTTGGGCATCATGACACATGCTGGTGCTCCACGATGCTGGTCGCCAACACTGTAAGAAGACGCGGTTAGCGGAGTCAAGAGTGCTGGATTTAGGAGAAGCACGCACGCTGGCATTTTACGGGGCCACGATATAGGTAGAGAAAGCTATGGGATGGTCAGTCAAGGCCAGTCCCAAGCGGCAACTGGTGGTTGAGTGGAAGGAGGAGCAGCGATGCTTGGTAATGCTAAGAGTCGTGAGTGACTCGTGACGCGTGACGGATGCCGCGGGCGGATCGCGATATCACGTGATGATAAACGCCGCAGTTGCGTAGGGACGACAGTTTTAGTATTGACTTTTTTTTTTCTTTATTGGCATTAGATATGGCTTAAATATGCAAAAAGAAATCCCAATGGATCTTACCGGTCGACGTGGGCATATCGAATAGACTTTCCTTTCCTTCGTTGAGTGCACGCTTCTACCATATCGACCCGCCAGTTTCACTTGATAACCCTAAATCTCCTAAATTCATAGAGCAAAGACAAAACCAGCCATAAACGCAACAAACATATCATTATCCTGTTTGAATAATATATCATTGGGATCTATCTTTAAATCACTGTATAATTATTGCCTTCATACGAATATTATGAAGGATTCTGTATTCAAGGATGGCCCAAATTCATCACCAACGATATCATTATCTTGACATTTCTCAGAGAGTTGTAAGCCGTCTGGCATATACCAGATCCGCATCCCCAGGCAATGATATCCCCGCGTCGCACTCAAGTAGCTGTTTCAGTAATTTTAGTGCCTTCGCGGACTCTTCGCTCTATTTACACTTACAAATAATATTCTGAACATACTCCTTCAAACCAGCTGCAAGATAACTTCCCCAAAAAGCAACCTAGACCCCTCCATACTCATTATACTACAATCTACCTACAATGGTTGGACCTTCAAGAGTAGAACAGTGACCCTTCCTGGGAAAGACTTTGGGAGAGACTGGAATACACCTCATAGATGCCATATTGACGGGCAACCTGTGCTACTGCAAAACTCTTGCCAATCCCTGATGGACCAAGAAGTGAAGTATAAGACGCCAGATATCGATTCTCACTATACATCTCATAGTACCCCGAGGATCTTTTTGTAAATTGCGAAGCTAGGGAAGGGCATAACGTTGACAGAAGTATGAAGAACTCATGAAAATGTTCATACCTTATCAGCTCGCTCTGACCTTAGTCACTCACCATCAAGATGAAGAGCTTTCTTATGGCCATGTAGGCTATCACTTAGACGGAATCCTAGCTTATAGATCTCAATCGGGGTCAGGTAGACAGCATCATTTAGCTACCAGTCTATCAATACAGTCATAAGAGCCTCTTTCAGTGTAAGCTTCTCCACCCATGCAGACAAGGTCCTCAGAAATGAGTTAAATAGGGGAACGCTCCTAGTTCGTCTTGCAGTATTGATTTCATTGAGAATGCATTATCATCCTGCTAACCATTGAATTCATCATCATGAGATAATTTATACCTCTAAAAGGATAAAATCCGCTTGGATCACTGAACAAGAAGGCTTGCGCTGGGAATGAGACCGAGATCCTTCAAGCTCTCGCCGAAAAATTCAGAGTCGAACACTTTCCGTGGGAACGTCTGTACGAAGCTCGCCACTTCGACATCATCAGACTCCTTTAAGGTCGAAGCAACCTCAAAAAGTGTGGTCGTTACCGGGAATGATTTCATGATGTTGCCTTTGGGAGTTTGGAACCTCATGCGGGTCTCTGTGTAAGCGGAAGCAGGTTTGGAGGCGACAGGACCAGAAGACGTGGCCAGAGGAGCCGCAGCAGGTTGAGGTGGAGGAGCCTGGCCAGCTCGTTCAGCCTTCTCCCGTTCAGCTTTCTGTCTTCGTGCTTCCTTGTCTGCTTCAATCTTGGCTTTGACACGTCTATGCGCTTCGATATCGGCCATTTTCTCCTGCTTCTTCTTTTGCGCTTCCTTCATTCGCTGCTTCTTCTCGAGGTCCTCTTTGATATCCTGGGATTCCTTGTTGCTCTTTCTACGGATTTCCTGTGGCGGGAATCAGAACCGTCCAATATTTTCGAGGATCAGCATCTTCCATACCTCGTTCCTCTTCTTATCAGCCTTGTCCTGCTCGGATTGCACAGATCGCTTTTCCGCCAGTTTCGAACGCAGCTCTTCCAATCTCGCTTTCTTCTCCTCCTCCGACAAGGGTGCAAGCTCCTCGGTCGACTCCTGAAAATCAACATGCTCTGATTTCGAAGCGTGGAATTCCGCCTGGGCCTGACTTCGGAACTTCTTGCCGCACTCATTGCAGACCAGACTGCGGGGCACTTCACCGGGCTGAAGCTCCGGGCCTTCTTCCTCCTGATTGGCAGCAGCGGCTTTGATTTCATCAAGGGATTTGTCTTGGTTCACTTCGAGCCATTCAAGAGCGCCCTGGACTGTGAGGATAGTTGACAGGTCAGTGAACAGGAACAGAACCAATAACATATGGAAACAATTAGTTACTTACTACCACCTCCTTTCGACACGGCAATCTGGGCTCTCTCTTGATCAAAGCCCATTTCAATGAGCTGGTCCAGGTCTGAAGCCATGGTTATGCTGTATTTTGGTGTCCTAAAGGTGCGATCTGTCAGTCCTGGGAGCGGGGGAGATTGTAGCTAAACCAGGGCAGCGCAAAAGCCAGAGACCACAAGGTGTAGAAAAGGCAATTTGAATACTGCCCTAGCGGAGATATATGCAGGGTGTACCTGAAAGACAGAAAGAGAGAGGCAGCTGTAAAGAAGGAAAGAAAGTCAGGTGGTTTGGAGCTTGCAGGTGGCGTTGCGGTCTTACCACATACTGCCAGGCGGCGAGCCACGGTCTACGGAATGGCCCGCATTTCTCCAGCCCTGGACGATTGTTCTGGAATGCTTCTACAATGAATATTTCTTAATTGGGAGAAGTATGGCTCTATAACCATTTCGGCATGTTGGCATATATTCTATTGCTTGATAAGGTTAGCGTTCTTCATACACATGCTGCTAGACTGTCACTGCCCAGAGGAAGTTGCCTTGGCTGTGAGAGTTGTACCGCTTCATGTATCCTTAATGTTGTTCGCAATATGACTGAGCACAGCAAGCTACGCAGCAGAGTCGGGCCAAATATCGATGTAGGGTTCTCTCTCAACGAGTACCCAGCATAGCCGAAAGTTGTGGGTTTATAATACATCGCTGCCCAGCGGTATACGTAGTATTAAAGGCGAAACATCGATTGATCCTCACGGTTCCGGATTCCCGACTGATTTGGCACGGATATTTTTATTCTAATTTTTTTTTTAAATGATTGCTGGCATGCGAGAAGAGTGTGTTGTCCGACGAGAAATCAGCGTCGTCTATTCAGTCCCACAAATCGAGAGGGCGTAGAATTCGCAATATTCTTACCCATGAGCACACTTGGCTCCGTCGAGAACGAGAAACGTAACCAACATCCTTGTCGATAGTGATTTTGTAAGGACAAATCACATGTCTCCCAAGCCATCAATGATCAATGACTATCATTACTTCGGATTCTTTTGGGTCGCAACGAAAGGTCCGAGGATGCATAAGTCGACCTGTGGATCCCGAGGAAGAGATTGGACTGGATGGTCCACGGACACTAGTGGGATCTTTACGGAGTATGCGATGTCCGATCGATCAATAACGCAGTGCGTATAATGTCTGCTGCCACGACTAGGCTTGCTGGCAAAAGGCCGTAGACGACGTTTGAAAAAAGGCTGCAGCATGGGAGAGTTGGCTGAGGATTCCTCGTGATGACATCACCTGACTTAATGTGCTGACTCAGCATCAATGACCAATGAGGGCAGGCGTGGCCAAACGAAGGCACGGAAAGCCCATCCAGAATAATCATCGCGCTCTCTCCCTGGCCGCAAGTACTGACTGTCAGACACCTTCTTTCCTTCGTCTTCTTCTTCCCGCTCTCGCTCACCTCCCTTTTTGTCTGTCATTAGCTCCTTCGCTTCATCTGTTATTTTTGTCTCTGCGGTTGCTTTTCTATTCTCACTCTGTTCCCGTTGCGACGTGTCTCTCCTTTACCCGTTGTGTGTCCATAATGTCTGTTGTCCTCAATCCGCCTGAGTTGGGCTTCCAGAGTAGGACTTGCACTTCCTAAATATCTTGCTAGGGTCACGGGGCTAATCTCATGCTTGACAGGACCCTTCAACCGTGAGATTTGCCAGGTCCTGGAACTTCACAATGAAAACCCAGAGGCAGTTGTCTTCAAGGTAGGGCGGAGTCCGAACCCCCCTCTCTTAATCGGGAAGGCGTCGCATTACTGACAGGTGTCCCTCTTATGCTAGGTCAAAACCACCGCTCCCAAGCAGTATGTGTCCATTCGTTATCGTAGTTCACTCATGTCTTGCCCAAATGTTGGCTAAATACATCCAGTTATTGCGTTCGGCCCAACTCCGGCCGGATAGAACCTGGGAAGCACGTGGGCGTCCAAGGTCGGTACTTGTCTGGATATTTTCTTCGTGGGATGGTATGACTGATAATTCGAAAAAGTGTTGCTTCAGGCGATGAAGGATGAGCCCTCTCTTGATGCGAAATGCAAGGACAAATTCCTAGTACAGACTGTCGCAGTCACTGGTGACATGGAGTTCGCGAATGTTACTTCCATCGTACGTTCTGTCATTCATCACTGGGAGCATACGACGCTTTCTAACGTCTGTATAGTTCGAGAAGTCTCCCAAGTCGGCGGTCCAAGAGCGCAAGATCCGGGTGAATTGGTTGCCTCAGGACTCGAGTTCTCTAGGCGAGGATGCGAATGGCATTGTATGTCCCCAATTTTCATGCTTGGTCTTCATATCTGTTTGCATATGGACACGGGATTAATGATTTTGCAGAACGGAGTCGACGACGAACCACCTGCGTATACCTCGCCCAGTGCAAACTACGAGACCCCCGCCATCGGAACGAGCAAGAAGAGTGCCCAAGAAACGTCGCCTATTCCTCCGCCAGATTTCAACGAGAAGCCCAAGCGGCAAGAACTTTCTCCGCAGTCGAACGATTTCACGGCTGCGAAATCGAACTTAAACGAATCGTCCAACGTGAATGAGCTCAGAACCCTGCTTTCTGAAGCCAACTCCCAGATCCAACGACTGAAGGACAAGGTTTCCGAAAATGGACTCAGACAACGGAAGATCGGTATCAATGCCCAAGAACCGTCTGCGCCGGCGTTGCAACAGCAACGATCTCAGCCCTCAGTGCCGGGTGTGCCGATCCAGATAGTGGCAGGTCTCTGTCTGCTCAGCTTCTTGATCGCCTACTTCTTCTTCTAAGCTCTTCCGCTTGTACGCCTATGTTTTCAGTACCTTTTGTATCACAGCCAGTTGTATTCACTTCTCAGACACCCACCTTTTCTGTCTATTCTTTTCCTCTGTTCTTTGTCGAGCACCATTTCATTGGTGATTTTAGTCTACTTCTTGTCGTCTGTTGCGTCTCTTTTGTCAGTATTATGATATCACTCGAATCGGAAGCAGCGAGTCAATTCAGTTGCATATGGAATTAAAAAAGGGGCGAGAGCCCAGTTGTTTGTTTATTTACGCAAAGGCGAGCTAAAGTCATCTATGTTCTATTGCCCCTCGCGTAGTAATGGGTGCCTTGCCTTGGATTTCAGTTGTCCTCCGGCTCCCCATTGTGTGATTGAATATCTGCCTTACGATAATGAGTCAAGTAAATATTAGTGCTAAGGAAACTCATAATCCCTATGCTTACTGTCGACATAGATACATAGTAGATAGTTAATAGATACATCAGGAGCCTCAACATAACATATACAGGCGTCAGTATACCAACCAATCTGGACCGTATTATACCAATTCAATACCATTAATTCTGGATCTCACTCTCCTTCCACCCATCCCCATCCTCATCAGGCCCAGCCGAACTAGCCGAGATCCCTTCCCCACCACGACCAGCCTTCGCACCATTAGTAGCAGCACCAGAGCCAGAGCCACCACCCACGACACGACCACCCTGCGCCCTCTTGACCCGACACCACATGCCGACATTCTTATCGAGGATGAAAGTCCAGATCACCCAAACCCAGCTGCGGTGGCAGGGCAGCGGCTCGTAGAATTCGCGGGCAATACGGTGCAGAGCATGCAGACGCGTCCAGGGGATAGCGGGGAAATCGTGGTGTTCATTGTGCAGGCCGACGTTGTAGGTGAGGATATTCAGGGGGCCATAGTAGGAATAAGTTTCCGGCGGTGCGATCTTGTCTTTCTCTGACTGATTGTCATTTTTGCCATTTTCCTGCTGCTGCTCAATGGACTCCGTTCCCCCATCCTCCACCATCGAGAAGAAATAATGCTCCGCGATAAAATGTCCCGCGCAGGGGTGCAACGAGCCCGCTAGGAATGAGCTCAAGAGGAGATAGAATAACGGCTGCAGCGACCCACCACAGAAACGGGTCAGGGCGTAGTCGAAGGACAACTGCGTGGCGATGTTAATAAGATGGATGTGCGTGAACGGCGGGCTGTAGACGAAAGCCGGCCGGACGGCGTAAAAGATCAACTGGAAGGTACAGAAGAAGGCCTTTCCGAGGAGGGAGTCGAGGACGAAGGCTTCGACAGCTGTAGGAAGGTCGGTATCGAGGCCTGTGACGCCCAGCGATTTGTGGTGGGTGAGATGGTATGGGCGAAACGCAGCGCTGTATGGCACACCAATTGGGATGTTGGCGAAAATCGCTAACAATCGGTTCGCCATTGGCGACCGAAATGCCAGGTTATGCGAGATTTCGTGGATAGCTAGAAATAGATTCTGGTTGGCCGTGGCTCCGATCACGTATGCCGTGAGGAGAAATCGCCAAGAGAGCATCGACGTCTCGCGGAGGAGGTACGCGCAGGTGATTTGGAGTAGGACGACACCCAGGACGACATATTTAGTGAGAGGTTCGGGGCCGCAAAGCTTTGTTACCTGTTCCCGGGTACAGAAGAGCGTCAGTGATGTGCGCATTAGAGAGCTGGGATAAAAGTCGGTCTGAACGGGACATTGACAGCCAGGTAAACCGGATGGCACTTCACCTCTGGATGAGCTTTGATAATAGCCTGTCGTCTCGATCGATGTGGTTCCTCTGTATATGTCCAGAAAAATTGGTCCTCAACGACGGATGGTGGAGGCGAAACACGCGGAGACTCGAGTTGTTGTTGACCGCTGTCCGCCTTGGGCTCCTGGCTTTTCGCGGCGGACACGCGCAGATGAGGCGCTGAAGTCGTCTCCGTGATGGACGGCATGGTTGGAGATTCAATTGATGAGGCTAACGATGGTATTTGATGAATGCCATGGAGGAGAGGAAAGAGGGAAGAAGGAAGAAAAGAGGCAAAAAGCCGTTGATTGAAAAGCAGAAACGCAGAGTCGATCCCGAAGAAGTTGCGGAAGTTAACTAAGATCCACGTGGGGCTGACTACGCAGCGGCAGCGATGGGCCGGCATGATACGATCAATAGTGACAAGTAATAATACTATCATCAACAGCATCCATTTTATCCAGTTCCGTTTGGCTCGCTTTTCTGTTTCTGTACATCGATCATGCTTCTCATAAAAGGCGTAGTCTCAGTAGTCGTCGCCACGAGTGATGACCTCCTTAACGTTAGGTCGAAGAAGAACGGTCTGCGCAATGTCAATCAGTATCCGGATGGGTCACGGAATATGTGCTATGAAAAGATAGGAAGCTTACGTGCTCATACTGGGCTGTGTACGAGCCCTTGATATCGCAGAGAGGCGGGTAGTCTTGCACAATACCCGACTGAACCAGATTGTTCAACTGCGATGAATTAGCAGCTAGCAATCGTCGATGCGTCTCTATGGATGCGTGCTTACCCCGAGAAGATACTTCTCTTGACCCAACCGGTCAAGGTACCGACGGCACCATGGCAAGGTACCAAAATTCTTGTTGATTGTGTTCAACAAACTTTTCGCGGAAGAAACGCGCAAGGGAACCTTGGGGGCGTCGGGAATCAGGGCATAATGCGAGCATTCCATCTAGGAAGAAATTTAGCACATCGAATTCCTTGATTCACGGGTTGTAGGCAACATACATCGTCTCTCACGTAGCCCTTGCCGGTGCTACCGAAAGTCTCAATAGCAAACACCTCGCCCTCCTCCATCTTGGTTTGGTCTGAGCTCTTCACAATGGGCACACTCTTGCCACCGTGGATAACGCTCTGGTCGATGTTGTGGCCGTTGAGGTTCCGGATGCTCTTGACGGGATATGTCGTTCCGTTAACTTCCACTTCGTAGCTTTCCATGGCCTCCTGGACGGCAGCGCCAATGTCACAGACGCGGACGTCGATTCCCGCTTCCTATGGGTAATTAGCATGACTCGTTCAGCAAGTGTAATTTACTGAGGTTTTTCTTTTTAATTGAAAGAGAGACATACCCGGATACCGGTGTTAGTAGCATCCTTGACAGCAGCCAACAAGGGATCGTAGACTGGATCAAAGGCCATAGTAAATGCACTATCGACAATGCGTCCATTGATATGCGCTCCGAAATCCACCTTCATGACGTCTCCCTCCTGCAGCACCATCTTGTTTCCCGCATTGGGAGTATAATGCGCCGCACAGTTGTTGATACTCAACCCACAAGGAAATCCCATACCACCCATAATATTATCGCCCTCTTCCAAGCCCTGATGGCCCGTCAATGCGCGGACTGAATCCTCAATGCCCTCCGCGATCTCGGTCAACGTCTGCCCAGGCTTGATGTTTTTCTGCGCATACTGCCGCACTTGCCGATGCACCTCCGCGCCCTGCCGGTACTCCTGCAGGAAGTCGTTGTTCATGCGGTCCAGATACCTTTTCTCCTCGTTGGTCGTGCGGTACGTGTTATCGTCCTTGTATTCGCAGATCTCGCCTTCGGGAAACTGGCCGTTGGGAAAGAGGGTCGTCAGTGGAACGCGGGGCGGCGAGCTTTGCACCTTGGCGCCACCCTTCTTCTTCTTCTTGGGCTTGCGCTTCTTCTTTTTGGCGGCTGCATTTTTGCAAATGACATTTTGTCAGCGCTGTTGCGCAGCCGGGGACGTCACTCATTCATTCATTATCCATCGCAAACGCACCTCCGCTCGTTCCTGCGCCCTCCGCAGCAGCACCTCCCTCGTCTTTCTCATCGTCCGAGTCATCCTCTGCCTCGCCGGCTTCCGTCTGGCCAGCGTTTTGGGCCTGTGCTTTCCCGTTGACGTGTTGGCTGTTCACTGTGAGGTCTCTTATCAATACTCATACGGGCCGGAGAAAATGGTGGAAAAAAGAGCCCAAGCGATTGAAAAGAGCTATAAAAACAAACAGGGAATGGTAAACGGAGTCTGTACTTACGGTCCAGCTTTTCCAGCTGCTCGCTAGCCTGCGCCGCCATGATAGAAGTTGTTTACCTTTTGGTCGATTGAGGGAGGGAATTCTGAGGAGGGGAAGTTGGATTTGACGGAAGATCCATGAACGCCAAGACCTGCCGAATGGGGTAATTCAGATATCCTAACAGCATTGTTACCATGCAAGTGGCTCTAAATATAGGTGCGTTGACAATGCTTATTTTAGAGATATCTGGCTCTAAAATATGCGGGCGATGGTATAAAGCCTTGGTATTTTATATACTCCGTCGCAATCAATATCCCGGAGCTGGTCAATGTCGAAACTCTCAACGGCGTCAGGGCCACATTCAACGTAGGCCCAAAAAGTTGGGTCTTAGTTAACCCGGAGGCACCTCTTAATCCCAGCTGAGCCCGTATAATAAATATTGGTATCTCCTTTGGCTGTTTGGCTTGATATTATTCCAACAAACCCGCTGAGCCAGAGATCTTGGTCCCAGTGGAACTGATGCCGGCTTTCCAACCGTCCGCTCTCGACGTCGTACGACACTTAGGATGTTTATAAGCTTTTGTACTGTGTACGGTTGCTCGCTGTCATGAAACTGTACTGTGTGTTCTAGGTTACCTACATTGCATAACCATTGCGGGTTTAGAGGATGATATATACATAAGAATCTTACACGAATATAACCTCACTGCTTTAGATATTATCTGAGAGACAATTTGACCGGTTTAAGTATATGTGCCTGATACACATCTCATGTACCCTTGTAGGCTTCCAACACGATCCGGCATCTCAGCACAGTTCAGCAGAGTGGAAAGAAAAAAAGTCGGCGAAAAGTAAAAGAAAAGAGAGAGAGAGAAGAATTAATTTAATTGAATAACTCTCAGACTCAACAGTCCCGAATAACCACATAACGGCGGTCCAAAAACGCAGCATCAGATAATATTATGCCCTAACCGGCGGCAATCAGATAAGCCCCCGATGACGCATTACTCTCCGATGGCGGCGACCTTCCAACTTCTTCCACCTCAAGCTATCTTCATGAACTGACCGCGACTCTCCAGCAAGATCCATGGTATCTGGTGCGATAGATCACATTATCCTCTTTTGGCTCTTCTCTATTTTCTGAATTCTCTCATTTTAGTTATTGTGTGTGTTTTAAGTTCTATAAACGTCCGATAGAAAGAAGGAATATGTCACCGCCGCCTCGCGTGAGGTCCGCTGCGTACTCGTTCCTGGCTGGTAATAGCCACCAGCCTCAGTCTCCTCGCCACAGCCATACACCTCGTGCAGCATGTAATAGAAGAGACTTGTTCTCGACCTCGTCGAGGCTATTACATGCGACTAGTCGCGAACCAACCCTCTATGAGATCCTCGATGTACCCGTCACCGCATCAATGTCCGATATCAAGAAGTGCGTCGCCTCTCTCACCACTCACACTCATACACCAAACAACGCCGCCCATCCATCCCAATGACCGTCACCAATCCAGAAAACTAAATAAAACCTACAGGCAATTCTACACCCTCTCCCTCCATCACCACCCGGACCGCAACCGCACCGACCCGACAGCCTCCTCGCGCTTCGCCCGAATCTCTTCCGCCTACCAAGTCCTCGGCAACGCCACGAAACGCGCCTCTTACGACCGCGACCACGGCATCCACGCACACCTTGCGAGCTCGTCGACGCATAGCACCGCGAACCCGGGTCGGCACCCGATGGGCAGTTATAGCAGTCACAATGCGAACGTACATAGCAAGGGGGCTTCGTATGCGGGGTCACGACCCGCGAGTGGGTTGAGTAAACGGAGGGGGGTATTTAAGGGGCCGCCGCCGAGTTTCTATGCGCATGGTGGGTATGGGGTGCATGGGAGGCGTGGGGCCTCGCCGGGTGGTACTGGAGGAGGTGGTGGCGGTGGTGGTGGTTCAGCTGCTGGTGGTGCTGCTGCAGGGGAGAAAAGGGACGAAGATCCGACGTCGTTTGTGGATCGGAATTCGGTTAACCATTTCAACGCCCGGGGGCATTATCGGACACAATCGGCAGAGGATGCGCGGAGGCAGCAGCGCAGATCTAAGGAAATGAGTGCTGCTTTGAATGAGCAGTATATCGGGGGTCCTGGGGATTACGCAATCCGTTTTACGCTCGTCTGCTGTATGCTGATAGGTGCTGGGGCGCTAACGGGCTTTCTATGGCCCAGGGAAAAGTCGAAAAAGGCGTCAAGTCGCCGGAGAGATAATTGAGTTTTACATTAGAACATTGACGGTGTTTCTTGGTGCATTGTATATAGAAGGACATACCATGGATCTTTGGTTCCTTATCCACTCCCCGTGACAACTGGTGTGTAGGGCTATGATTAGGGCAACGGGCTAGTAGACCTAAGTGCAAAAGTACTAATAAAACAAAATATGGTATTGAATATACAATAACAGTCATTGGCCCTCTACGATACATATACAGTCAAGATAGATCTCCAATGGCAAACGCCCGCTCCCAAATCTATCACCGGCGCTTCACGACACCCGTCCAGTGATCAGGAGATTCAAAAGGACCAGGACAGGTTTTGTCCTTGCGACATCATCTATAAGATTTGGCATAAGAACAGAAATGCTATACCCCGGCTTCTCCCCTATACCTCCCGTTTCCCGTAGACAAGATGTTATCGTGTCAAAATAATATTCAAGGGCGATCAACCGCTGGAAATCTAAAAGACCGAATAGGGTTCGTTTAGGACTCAAAGGTGAAGCTGGCGCCAACCTTGTGGGCAGCCTGGTTCAGGTTCTGGGTATCAAAGGAAGCACCGAGGCCGAGAGTGACACCAGGGCGGAGGAGGACGTTGTAAGCCAAGGCGGCAATACCGCGGTCGTTGATCTTGGCCTATACGAACGAATCCCAATTAGCAAGTCTTTCACGATCTGCAAAATGCGCATATAAAAAACGGGCATACCTTAGCGAAAGAAGAGGGGTCGAGACGGTACTTGCTGGCGACCTCAAGGCCAACGGAGTTGCCGGTCTTGGAGTCCCAGGAAGCCTTAGCGCCAGCCTCAACCTGGGCGTTGACGCGGTGGTAGTAGCTAGCGGAGAAAAGGCTCAGGTTGTTGCCAGCGGTGATGGCAGCAGTGTATTGGGGAACGCTGTAGCCAATGGCAGCGGAGTACTTGGTGATAGCGGCCTTCTGGACGTCGTAGCCACCCTCAGCACCGACAAGGAAGCCCTCGTGACCAAGGACAGCGTCGAAGTTGGCGGTAGGACCGTTGAGGAGGTCGAAGAAGGCACGAGCGTGCACATTGGGCTGCTGGAAGTGGAGGTGGAGTTTGGCACCCTTGGACTGCTTAGCGGGAAGGTACTGGGTGAGGACCTCGGCCTTGAGGCCCTTGGCAATGTTGTTGTCGAGCTCGAGCTTGGTGTCGAGGGCGTTCGCGGTGGTCCAAGCCTGAGTGAGAGTGAGACCTGGCCGGGGACAAAGCATTAGTATTATGCTATGGTGCGTAAATTGGGACATGAAATGCAACTTGACCTGTCGGGACACAAAATGACCGCATGAAACGGAGTACATGTGTCTAGATCTGCGCCGACGGTCGAAATTGCTGCCATCAGGAGGTTTTCGAATGCTAGGGTGTTGTTTACCAGTAGGCTTGTCGACGTATTTGGCCTCGAGCTATAGCGTCATAATCCAAGAGATTAGCCTCCGATCCGGGAACCGGACCCAACGGCTTCCCGAGGAAGAAAGATGACTTACAGAGCCAGCAATAGGACCTTCGTGGGCAGACTTGCCCTTCACGTTGAAGGTAACGCCATTGGGGGCCTTGGACTTAACCTCCAAGCTAGCTGTAAGCAGAGAGAGAAAAACCGGTAAGCTTCATTATTGCCCACAACGGAAACTCCACTCGGACGAGGGGTATTTTATTTACCAGGGCTAACGTGGTAGAAGTCCTTGTTGAGAAGCTATTGAAACCCGTAGTATCAGCATTTGCGACTCCTCTTTGCGACGAACTGTGCCTTCTTTTTGCTGTTGTGATGGTTGATTTGGTGGTGTTGCTGGTTCCCCGGAAAAATCACGCAAGGTTGGGAAGGGAAAAGCATACGTCGTTGGACGCCTTGGCGATGTCGGAGAAAGCAGCAGGACCAGACATTTTGTGAGTCGAGAGAAGAGTGAGGTCGAGGAAGAAGGCGGGCAAGACGGATCTGTCTAAAAAAATAGAGGAGGAAAGATTGAGGATGTATGGAGAAAGGGAAGAGAAAAAGAGAAGGATGAAAGGAACGCAAGGATGAAGTCGAAGTTGTCCAACAGCGCCGATGGGGCACGGGACCAGGGCGGGCCTCTGATTGGCTTCCCCTCGGGTCCCGGCAAAACCCCGTCCCGGTGGTCCCGTGACGTCCGCTGTCCGTCATTTTCCGTTTTGATGCCAATCATAGCAGCGCCATTACTAGTAGTAGAAGTACTCTGTACTCTGTAGTTAAGGCTATGGATTAGGGTAACGGCGTCAATAAGACAAGATAGGCCCCGGTATCGAGTGTTCTCGTTTAGAGTCGAATGGAAGGAAAATCAGACAGTCCCTCGAGTCATTTTTTGATCATTCAACTTTAAGAAAAATAACAACATAAATGCAGAAGTGAAGACAGATCCGACAAATTACAATCACAAACGCTGGTAGATCAGCATAAAAATGAAAAAGAAAAAGAATTAAATCCTAATGGCAATCCGTAATGACAGCCCCAAGAGAACCAGTAGTACTCCATAGTCTATACACGCTTTTTTGATTTGCCCTTTTTCTATACTCTCATTTCAATACATTCATCGACTAAATCAGGTCGTTTATTCGACGCTGTCGTACTTGTCGTTGTGGATGGCGATAGCCCTGGAGGTTTCCTTGCATTAGCAATCTGCCGTAATCTAGTTCCATTTAAAAAAATAAAATAAAAACAAAAACTCACCGTCCGCTGGGGTCAGTCTGCTTCGACCAAGTCGGGACCCAACGTTCGACAGTCGACGCGCAGGAAGGTGGAAAGTGCTCATCAAACATCAAACGGTACCAGTACCTGATCTGCGTTAGCAAGGGCTGACCCGTTCTAAAGCATAAAGAAGAAGAAGAATAATAATAAACATACGCTTCCTTGGTATCGGGAATATCGCTACCCCACTCAGGCTTCGGGTTCTTCATCATTTCATCCGTAACATGCTCCTCGGCATGGTCCTTCAGACCGTCGATCCAGCTGTAGCCAACACCGTCACTGAACTGCTCCTTCTGGCGCCAGAGGATGTTATCCGGCAGATATGGCTTGACGTCGGGCTCGTCCCGGGTGTCGAATGCTTTCCGGAGGATGTACTTCTCGATGCGGTCCTTGGTGATCATCTTCTCCACGGGGTCCACGCTCATGGCAGTCTCCAAAAATTCCTTGTCGAGGAAAGGCACACGGGCCTCAAGACCCCATGCGGAAGTCGACTTGTTGGCTCTGAGGCAATCTGACAGGTGCAGGTTTTTGATCCGGCGGACGGTCTCTTTGTGGAACTCCTCCTTGTTGGGAGCCGCATGGAAGTAAAGGTAGCCACCGAAGGTCTCATCGCTTCCTTCACCGCTCAGAACCATCTTCACACCCATCGCCTTGATCTTGCGGCTCAGCAGGTACATCGGCGTCGAAGCACGGATGGTAGTCACGTCATAGGTCTCCAGGTGGTAAATAACATCGGAAAGAGCGTCGATCCCGTCCTGCACAGTGAAGGTGAAAGCGTGGTGCTTGGTTCCAAGGAACTTGGCGACTTCAAGAGCAGCCACGGAGTCTGGGGCACCAGGGAGACCAATGGAGAACGAGTGCAGCTGCGAGAGGATAGGGGTGGTTGATAGTTCGTTAGAATCGTCAATGCCAACCAAATCGGATGAGTCAGCTTGTTGCTCGCTTGCAGCCTTTGTAGCCGCTTGCATGCGCACAGTTTCCCGCTGGGCGATGGACGCCACCAGACTGGAGTCCAAACCACCGGACAACAGAACACCGTACGGGACCTCCGCCATCATACGCTTCCGGACAGACTTTTCAAAGGTATGGCGGAGTAGTTTATAGTCGATGGGGGTCGAGGGAACGTTGGCGGGATCCCACCACGTAGGCTCGAAGTATCGGGTCAAGGAGCCGGTCTTGGAGTCGTAAACGTGGCCGGGGGGGAAGGCCTGGATCTTGTCGCAGACAGGGTGCAAGCACTTCAACTCCGAAGCGAAATAGACAGTGCCCGGGGTTTGGGTAGACCACCCAAGGTAGAAGCTGGTGATACCGATGGGATCGCGAGCAGCAACAACTCGGTCTGCCTTCTTATCATAGAGGACCCAGGAGAACATGCCATCCAGGTGCTTTGGCGCGTCGATACCATATTGCATATACTAAGCCGGGTCAGTCTTTCCATTTTGTATACCGGCATCGAATGTTTGGAAATTATCCAGCGCATACCAAAGGAATGATCACTTCACAGTCCGAGTGTGTCTTGAATTCATACGGAACGTTCAACTCCTTCCTCAGGATCCGGTGGTTGTAGATTTCGCCATTGACAGCGAGGGCAAGGGAGCCATCGTCGTTAACAAGAGGTTGGGCACCAGTATCTAAAGACCAATATAAGATTCTCATTCAAACAATCGGATTGGATTCGAACATACCAACACCGACAATACTCAGACGCTCGTGGGCGAGAACTGTGACTCCTGTTAGTTCTCCTCCGCACGCACATACTGCCCATGCTTCCCTCCAGCTTACTCGTTTGACCACCAATAAAATTTCCACCTGTTCGTTTATGCGTTAGAACGGCGTGTTTCGACCAATTGTGAAAAAAACCAAGCGGCGCGATGGTGACTCACTCCAGTCGGGTCCACGATGGCGAATACTAGAAAGTGAAACGACAGTCAGATTCAATTTCAATTCCGTATAGTTCAACAAACGAAACGAGGTTAGGAAATGATACTTACGCCTTAGCCATGCGCAAAGCCGTGGGCTTGAACTTTTGCACCTCAGGGTGACTATTGGAGACTTGATCAGTGATCTCAATCTTCGGAGGGGTAAATTCTCAAGACGCACTGATGACACGCGAAAATACCACACATGCTGGGCAGACGACCAATTGGCTCCAGAAAGTTGATTTCAAGAATGGACCAATTTCAGCAAAGGCAAGCGACAGCTAGAGGCAAGGGGGAAAAGGAATTGGCCTGACTCCGATCCGAGGGAACCTGGGAATTTTTAACGGACGGCGGGGCGAAAGGCGATTTCGGCACAAAAACTCGTGACTGACTCACTCGATAAGATAAGCCGCCGATTTGCGCGTGCCGTGATTGGTGCAGGTATAGTAATTGTCTACTCTTATATTGAATAAGATGCGAAGGGCATACAATTAAAACCTAGCATTGAGATCCTTTTTCTCGCCTCAATTCACAAGACGCCTCGCTTGCTAAAGGATGATGAAAAAGAGAAAGACGAAACAAGAACAACAGGAGTAGTAGACACAATATCTAATGCAACATCACGGGCCAAGGCCTGCGCACCAATTCATAATGCATTCGGACTTCGGACAAAGGTCAAGAAAGCCGGCCCATGCTCAACAATTCACAAAAAACCTCCCGGAGTTCGCGCCTCTTTTAACAAAGACGAAGCTCCGTATTCCCGGTTCAAAAGTACTAGTTCAAAGCCGAAAAGGACCGTGGCAAGACCCTCTATCCTCAACCATTCTTATATTCGCTAGAGCCTCGTAGGAGCCATTAGTAGAGCGTAAAAGAGGTATTAGACACCAAAAATGTAAAGGACAACGACTAGAGGGTCGGATTCTCCCGGACAACCTGCTTCACTCGTCGTTCATACGCCGGACGGTCCTTTTTGAAGAGATTGTATGCGTCGGCCTGTGCGGGAGATTCGGGGTTGGGATCGTTAAGCAAATCTTGAATACCCAGTAGGATCTGTTTAATGGTAATCGCAGGCTTCCAGGCTTCTTCTTCGTTCAAGATCGAGAGACAGACAGTGCCGGAGGGATAGACGTTAGGGTGAAAGAGCGGAGGGACGAATTTGCCTGGTCCTGGTTAGGTATCACATCCACTTTATAATGCGAAAGAACAGGATCGCGTAGAACATACACTTCGGCGGTTTCGTGGGGTACTCTTTATCCGTAAAAAAGCATAGAAAGATCAGCCCCCGCACACATATCTCGATATTAACCACCACACAGGGTAGCAAAGCAGCCCAACTCACCATCCGGAAACGTGACATCCAACTTGAACAAACCACCCTCCCACATCGTCTGCGATTTACCAGGAATCCCGCACTCCCAGCGCTTCAAATCCAGCACGCCCTGTGGGGTTCTATGAGGTCTCGCGTAAAATCCAAAAGGATGATCCCGTCTCCATTGCTTCCTGTGTGGTTGTCGGCCTCCAGGTTAGCCTCTTTACTCTTCTATGAAAGTAGATTTCCGGTCTGAGGTCTGTAGCAGGTGCGCTTGATTCGCGGGCTTTCTCGACATACCTCTCCTCCGTGAGGCGATTCTGGCAGAGCGACATTATCGTGCCTTGTCCAGTAGATCCAGTGGTGCTCAGTCAGATTAGGGTCAAATGGGCGCGAGAATGGCTGGATTCCAAGGGCAGTAGAGAGATACAGAGGTACAAATTGAAAGGGATATAAAGAAAGAGAAAAGTAGCTGAAAGTGTCGCCCGCCGTGAATGAATTGATCTGTTCCTGGTCTAAAATAATGCCCCACACGCAGCCAATTGCCTCCACAGCCGCCGCTTCGGTGGGGTCACGTGAGCATTAGAGGTTTGAGTAGGCAAGTGTGTCTGACTGACCGTTGGACATAAACCTCTGAACCTTTCTAGAGTTCTTCAAAGAAACAGCTTTTACCCACATGATGATCCTAACTTCTTTGTTCACATTTCCGTGGAAGCCTTTCTGCTCCGTTCTACTCAGTTCTGCTCAGGCTTGCTAGGGTAATGACGGCAGAAAGAAGACAGAGCGTGGGGGGTTGTGGCTTCTACTGTAGTATATGGCAGTTCCTCTTAGCAGCCACTGACTGGAGGCGAGCTATTGCGTACTATTCCATCTCTCTATGGTGTTATGATATCTGCGGATGGAATGCTGCCTTACGTTTCAAGGTTCCAGGCACCATTGTACTTCCCTTTCACCTGTACATACTCATCGTTTCGTGGACTTCTTTCCAGCCAGGCCGATTGCGTACTCCGGGAGACGTCGGCGGTGAAGGCCTGGCTTTTTGGTCGTTTCATCATCAACCTCACCGCCCGATTTTCCCTTCTTGTAAGAGCCCTTGACTTCTTGTTTTACTTGACTTGGCCGCTTCTACTTTTGTTCGAACTCTTCCAGCATGCTATTTATGTTTCCCCTGATCTCCTCGAAATCTTTTCTTTTTATAATTCAATGAAGAAACTTATCCTTGGCCTCAGTCGCGGATTCTGGCGCCGAGAACCATCACCCTTTCGAGCTGTTAGATCGTCGGGTTTCACAAAAAAAAAAGAAAAGAAAAGAAAAGAAAAGAAAATATTCACCAGTGCTTGTTTTACACTAACAACAAAATCAGCAGTGAATTCGCCTATGGCACTCTGCATGTGCTGATGGGCATTTCTTTGACCGCGGGGCGGTTCTTTGGGAGTTGCAGGAGCCAAAGGCTCTTGTCAGAATTAAAGAAACAGAATGGGACTAACCGTGGTCATTTACTGGGAAATGCCATGTATATTATAATATTGTGTGTCAAAGACATTAGTACTCATAAAGAGTATTCGAAATGTAAGATATATAAGTTCTCAAATACTCCGGAGTACTTCCTGTATTCAATCCTCAACGCTCTCACTCTTGTATAGCATACCAAAGCAAAGAGAATAGAAACTGTTTATAATGTGTCACCAAATAAGCTGGTACTACGCTCTTTGCTTCCATCAAAACACTGACTACAATATCCCCATTCTCTGTGAACAAGCCATCAAGCTAGGATACGAATGCTACAACCCAGAATGCACCCTTCTCCCTTTCTTCGGGGCATGCAGGTGCTGCAAGCACCGGGAAGCTGTTGCAAAAGGTATCAATGGCAGCAGAAGGCCCAGTCAAACAGAAGAGAAAGGTTGCAGGTATGTGCTTGACCGCTTAATTTCACCAGAAACCCTGGATGCCTCTGCGGATGTCCTTTTTGACAAGGAATCTGAGTCCGGCTGTGGTGTATTCGAAGATGATAGTGGTGTTTACCTTGGTGATGAAGATAAAGACGGGACGGGTTTGTCGGCGGATATGGCTAAGGATGACCTTGATAAGGAATGGGAGTTATTTGATATGATTACCTTTTGAATAAAGGCATCCCATTCCTCTTTTCTTTTCTTTTCTTTCTTTCTTTCTTTTTTCTTTTTTTTTTTTTTTTTTTTGTTTCTTGCCTTTGATGTCATTAATTGTGTTGACTGACTTTGAAACTGGTGTATTGTCTATGGCAATGGAATAAAAGAATGGAAAGAGTTAGAGGATGTTTTGTGTCTTCATTTAGTTTGGATAAAAAGTTATATCACAATAACTAGATACAAGCAAGTTTGTGAATTCAGCCTTGCATTAATCATCATATATCCCTTGCTCAAACTTAGAGCTATCGAAAAATCGAGCTGTAATTGGGTTTCCATTAAATATGCGTCCTTCCAGTGCATTGACCGCCTAGAAATATCTATTAGAGCCTTATGGTACGAATCTTCGTAGAAAGGACACCCACCCGTAGAGCCGACAGCTGGTTTGTAAATTTGACAAAAACCGGCACTGGAGGGCTTGAGTCATGAGAGACAAAGACGCGCTCAACGTTGCCATACTGTTGCAGATGTTAGAAAGTGCTTTCCTCAAGGAGAAGCAATGACAACGACAGACCTTCTCCGAACACTCTTCTCCAATCTCCTGCATCAATCCGCCGCCTTCTAATTCCGCCTCTAGGTCCATGCCATTAAGCATACCCTTCAGCATGACGACCTCACTCATCCTGCCAAATTTACCTTCGTCTTCCGGCGCCTTCTTCTTGCCACCAATAATCTTGCCCCGACCAGCTGGAGTAGCAAAGCCACCTCCTTCAGAATCCGGTCTTTTCTTCTGCTTCTCAACTTTAACCTGCAATGGATTGACAATACCAGACCTTGTTGCACCCAGACCAGATCCCTTCGTCCAACCGTACTTAGAAAGAAGCCGTTCGGCGAATCCTTTCTGCCCAGGACGAAGCGAGCGCTGGCCGTTATCTTCTGCATCGTCTTCGACGGGCTTCTCCTTGGCGAAAGCCTCTTCAAGCTCTGCCTCAGAGGCCGGAATATCTTCTGGCGGCGGAGGAAGAGAATAACGGACTGGCGCGCGAGAAATGGTTGCCGAGGATGGCTGTATTGTATTCATAGGTTTGGCTGGGGGCGGCGGGGTGG